>JBBIGC010066872.1:0-10842 GCA_037576955.1 Lepidarchus adonis
GTTACATCCCAACAACAAATGCCAGACTTGACTCTGGCCTTGAGACGTTAACTAGTAGATTTTTTAGGCTACAAAGTCCCTTACGCATGTCCCTGTTAGCTGTTTGCTAACGTCACTCATTCACTGGCCCAGTTAATAACAACAGATGCTTTGCCTCTGTCCTTAGTGTTAGCCTAGCCACTGCTAGCCCCCTGTGTCTCTAAAATATAAACAAAGTTTTGTTTTGAAAAACAAAACAAAATAGCCCAGCGCTAGCAGTCTCTCTCTGTTCTTTCCTGGAATGTCAATCAAAAGTTCTGTGTGCTTTTCCCAGGAAGTGTATAAAAGCTTGTACATGGTTTACTTGGAGTGTCTGTCCTTCCAACGTGAGCTGAGATAAGCTGCTGCTTAACATCTTAATGGTTGATGGTGGAGCCGAGGACAATGCATTTTTACTGGCAATCCATGTCTTTGGTGCGAAAGGAGGTTCTTTCCTCCAACAAGTGACATCACATGGTAGATTTCATACCAGTTACATAGTTGAAATTTCTACACCAAACAGATTAGAAAAAAAACGGTGACGGTCTGCAATAGTTCTGCGTGACAAACTAAAGCTAAATCAATAGCACAATGCAGTCCTAGTACCACTCCGGCTTATGCAACATCAGTCGACTCCATCCCTTCCTCACTCCCCAAACTGCTGCAAGACTCAAAACCCATCTGTTCAAACTCTCTTTAAACACCTTCATTGTTATCAAATATTTGTTTGTATCTTCCTATTATTAACATAATGCTCTGTAAGGTGTCCTTGGGTTTTAGAAAGGCACCCACAAATTAAATGTATTGTTATTATTAAAGTTATGCATCCACTGTTCATCTGTGAAGCTTGGTATAGTTCTCTCTCACCAATCAACTGTCCTGATGTTCAAGCAGGAAAATAACGATAGCGTCTACAACACATGTAGGAGGAAATCTCAACACCTTCTTCTCTTTTTGGATGGCAGTTGAGGCCTAGTGGTTAGGACCTTGCCCTAACACGTTGATGGTCACAGGTTCATTTCTGACCCAGGGACCACTGAGAAACCCTTGAGCAAGATCACATCCCCACCCCCACTTCTCTCTTTGCACATGTGATGGGTTAAATGCAGAGGTCACATTTCGTTGTGGTGACCTGTGTGGTTATGATGCTGCCCCAAACCCTGTTTGTTTGTTTGTTTGTTTGTCTGATTGATTCTTTGTTTTTAATTAACTAACATTTAATTTAATTAACATGCCAACATACAGCTACAGTGCCCTCCATAATTATTGACACCCCTGGTTAAGATGTGTTCTTTAGCTTCTAATTAATTCAGTTGTCTAATTAAATGTTTCTAGATACTCTGATCAACTTTGTAAACTAATGTAGAAATGACAGAAATACTTCAGTTACATTTATTTCCTACGAATTGTTAGGGGTGCCAATAATTGCGGAACAAGTGATTTTATGAAAAAAGAAAAATTCGTAGTCAGGATTTTTTAATGTGGTCCTATACTATTTGGAAGACAACTGAATTTACTAGAAGTTAAAGAACAAATCTTAACCAGGGGTACCAATTAAAAAAACTGCTGTTACTCCATTTAACAGCCAAAAACGTTCTTAAACTGCCAATATCAATTCAGTAACATTTGTGTATCTACGATTAGATTACAATATTTTGCGGAATAAATGTTTTAAGCACAACCAAAGACTACAGTACGATAAGTTCACTTAAGTGGGACTAATGATGCTCTTTTTGAAATGAAACAGTACTGACGATCACTAAATGCTCAGAATATTAGTGTGGCCACGATTTATCATGATAACGATAAATATTCTCATATTACCAGCACTACATGGACTTTTCTTTAAGCCGCTGTGTGTGTCTTAATGCTGAGATTGTGGAATGTGTGTAGTCAAATATCACACTCAAACACACATGCTGTTTTTATCAGTCATCCACTAGTTCATTATAAAACATTTATTTTATTTGCATATTTGTTCTGCTCAGCATGTGCAATGCTTTTTATATATATATTTATATACAGTCTGACAAAACCAGTGCATTACATGGAAACTTCACAGCAGTGATTTGAACATTAACATTTGTTCCTAACACTCAGAACATGAATGTGAGGCTTTTTTTCTTTTTTACATACACATGTGCCATATAGAGTTATCTAATATAAAGTCCTGTGCAAAAGTCTTAGCCCCTTACAAAAATGGTTAAAACCATTGATCTCAGCACTGAGAGTCTTTCTGCAGCAAGAACACAAGTGAACATTACAGTAAAGCAACAGTAAAAAGGATTGAGAGTTTGATTTGTGTAAATATGTATAAAAGTCATTGAGATGTTGTGAGCTGGTTAGAAGAACAGGTTTGGTTCTAGATCTCCTCTCCAGGCCTCCAGCCATTGGATGGATGTGAAGATCCAGCACCTGGTTAAATGGAAGGAAGGACTGATTGAGGATTTGATGGAAACTACCAGCGTCCCTCAGGAGAGATCTGGAAATGGTGAAGCTACATTCACACATAGAGTCTATGTTTACTGTGTTACTGTTATTTATATTATTTGTTGGAGGAATATATACATATAATTTTCCCAGGTGCCTAAGACTTTTGCACAGTACTGTACATTATCTCAGTTTGACAAATTAAAGAGAAATATTAGAATCTCAAGGCCAGACATCCATCTGTCTTATTAAACCCTGAAAAAATAAAACTGTTAAATCAATAAAAAATGTCTGATATAAAAATAAATGGTAAGACATTATATTCATTTCTTTTTATCATTTCAATGAGAAGAGACTGAGGCATGTGACATGTCTTACCTGCTGATAAGAAACACATTACTTGAAGAAAAAGCCTAAAAGTGTTTGTCAACCACCATTAAATATCAAGTGTGGCTAAAACGTGGTGCTGTGAGTTTAGAGTACATAAAGAACCTAATATCAAACTATAAATTGTGAAAAGCATGAATGTAACACAACAGGCTGTCTTCCTCCCTGATGATGTTCTGTGGGTTCTGTAGGGTTCTCATGCTGATCTTGGAAGTGTGTTTAGTTTTACTCCAGCTCGTATAGTAGTTATGATGAAGATGATGATCTATTGTATGATATTTGGTAGAATCAGTCTAAGCCAGGGCTGCCCAGCTCCTCTGCCAAAACTTCCTGAACCATAAGTCTCCTGCACATGAGGAGGGAGTTTAGAAACTGCTGATTCAGCGCAGAAACTGGAATGAAAATCCACTTCCTGTTCCCATCTAGACATCTTTCCAGAAACTCTTAGTACAGTGAATGAGGAGCAAGAACATTTTCACAAGGACGTTCAGTCCATGGAGAGCCGCTACCAAGGTTTCTGGAATGAGAAGATGATGCGACTACTGCTGGATGCTGTACGACCATAATCAGACCTAGAGTAAGAAGAAGATCAGACTGAAGAAACAGTGACACCGTTCTGTAGATGGAGCCAGTGTGAGAATTTTTGACATCGCACTGAAGAGATTGAACAGTGTCCTTCATTGGTGCTGATACATTGTAGATGGAAGGGATGAGCCACAATTTTCGTTATTGCGATATATCATCCTTGCTCACGTGATACGATATTCAGAACGCTGGTGGCAATATCGATATTTAAAATCGCTGCCAAGTCGACCGCCATCCTCTAAATCTTAAGTCTGAGTTTGGCTTTTAGAACACTGGAACAGAGCGTGTCTCTATGTTGTCTCTTTCCTGCACTTATTTTGTAGCAACTGGATGACACTACCAGCGACCCCCCGACCCCCGCATTTCTGTGTTCGTTAATTGTCGTGCAATATATAGATTATTGCAAAATCGCAATATTGCAATATTATTGTTATTGTGGGCCACGTATCATGTATCGTATTGTGAGATACCCTGTGATTCGCACCCCAGTGTGAACACAGATCTCAGATCAGCATCAGACATTAATTTGTTGTCCTGTGTTATTTGCTCATACTTCATACAGTGCTTCAAACCTGAAAAGATTTGCAGAAATCTGCCATTACCATTCTATTCTATTAGCAAATTTACCAACAAAGCACAACCCTGTTCATGAAAAAGGAAGATAAATAAAAGCTGAAATTGGAAACAAATTCTATTTGCCAATGTAGAGATATTTACATATTCTAACTGTAAGAAAATATTTTTCGAATCTTACATTGACATAACTGGTTTTAGCTTCCTGCATTAGACTGCAATTTTTTTATTTGATTTTACTCTTAATATAGTATTCTTGGGTTGTGGCCTTTCTGATCACTTCAATAATCATTAAATGAAAATCAAACCTCACACTATATACAATCAGATTTATACACATTTACAGTACAATCAACCCTAGCCCTCGTTTACACGAGAAAAAGATGAGAAAAATGACAGTGTTGAAATGCTTCGTACAAGAAAACAATGTGCCAAAACAGTAAAAAAAAAAGAGCAATATACCAAACTCAAACTAAATTAAAATGTTTTTTTTTTAAAATACAAAACAAACCCAGTTCATTTGTGTAAAATCTGCAAAAGTGTGGTCAATGTTGACTGGGTTCTGAATGAATCACCATAGAGCACTAAGGAGGTTGCAGTATGAGGTGGATGGGTTTCTCTTTGTAATGCTCTTTGTGGTTTTTTTCATGATCTTGGTGGAATTTTCCATTTCCAACTTGGTTCGGGAATTAATGAAGGTTTCTCTTCAACAAATAAATCATTGTTCCTTGCCCTTGGAGCCAGAAGATGAAGGCATTTCATGGTAAAATGAAGTTTTAAAAGACTGACATGTGCAGGACCTCAGCTCTGCAGAAAAAATGGGAGTGCACACAACCAAGCATCATTAAATGGCATTGCTTCTTTGCTCTGAAGGAATGGCCCAGAACTTCCAGACACACCGGTAGATCTTTGGGTTCATCGCTTCCTGCCAATGGTGCTGCTGCTGAAGTGTGATTGCTATGGCCGCTACGAGTGTATGAGGGTGTGAGTTGGACCTGAGGATAAGTTTGCCCTCCAGCTGTAGCCTTCATTCATCTTTCATGTCCTCCTTCATTTCCGCCACCGATTTTCTCTTGAAGAACCCAGCCTGAAGAGCAAAGAATGACCATCATTAACAAATAATCTTACACTTCTTCTCCATTAGAACATGCAAGCCTTCATTTTATCAAAAACAGCCGTATTAAAATACTCAAGATAATAATACAAAGATGTTTGATGGTTCCTGTGGCTTGGAAGTCGCTTTGGACACAAGCGTCAGCCAAACGAATTAATGTAAATTCCACTTTGAGACCTGGACCCTCATCTGTAATGATTCATACAGCAGTCAAAATCTGAGGATAAATCATTTACTCCACCTAAGCAGAATACACAGTTCACTAGAGATGCACAAAAAATTGCATTTTCGGTTTTTATTCAAAAGGCTTTTTAATACAACAAAAACAAGATGACAGTAAAAAAACAGACAAAGACACCTGGATAGCAATTTGCAAAGCATATAATTATTACATTTCAAGAGGAGGTTCATCTGGAAAGGCTTTCTCAACGTCAGGATTAATTATACATTAAATTAAAACACCATTGCCATGATTATGAGACGGACGAAGAAAGTCCCTAGTGGCACACTCACTGCGTCTGTGGCAGAATATTGTTATATCTTTCAGCACTTTTAAAACGCTTATTTGAAATGTACTTTGTTGTAGTCATTCTAAAAAGAATGTTAGTGCACTTTCTGTTTTTTGAGAGAAAATATTTAAATTTATAATCTTTCAGCAGCCAGTTATACTGGGGGAAACGCGAAGGGCTAACAGCTCGGCTAAGGCTAACACTGCATTGGCTTTCCTTATCTAGTATTTTCCTCGCCAATGGACGGTCCCTGGTGAACAAAATGGATGAGTTACGACTTCGGATCACTGACAATAGGACACTTATGGACTGTAACATCATGACATTCTCAGAAACGTGGTTACTCAGCGGAATACCTGACGAAGCTATTGAGCTAGTCGAACGCCACACTCTCCAGGTGGACAGAACGGCAGATGACTCTAGTAAGACGAAGGGTGGAGGATTGTGCATTTATGTTCACAAGGCTTAGTGTACTAACTCTGTTATTGTTGGAAAACACTGCTCACACCGCTGACCTTGAGTATCTCATGGTTAAGTGCAGACCGTTTTATCTGCCCGAGGGAGCTTACCTCCACCATTAATAACAGCTGCATATATTCCACCGGATGCTAATGCTAAGCTTGCTATGAACAAACTCTATGCAGCCATTAGCAAACAACAATCTGCTTACCCTGAGGCTGCATTTATTGTGGCAGGGGACTTCAACAATTTGAACTTTAAGACAGTGCTAACTAAATTTCACCAACATGTCTCCTGCCACACCAGAGGGGATAAAACCTTAGATCATGTTTACACAAACATTGTTAGGGCCTATACGGCTACACCTCTCCCCGACTTGGGACAGTCCAATCACCTTTTTTTGTTTCTCACCCCAAAGTACTTACACCTTTGATGGTGAAGACCATCAAAGTGTGGCCAGCAAAGACAGTGGTAGACTCTGTTCTCCAAGACAGGTTTAAAGACACAGACTGAAGCATGTTTGCCTCTCAGGCCACCTTGGGCTCACATACAGACATTGACTCTTACATACACTCAGTACTGGAATGCATCAGCACCACAATTCAGGTGATCACTTCATATGTGGTTGTAGACATTCGGTTGGTTGGGCTCCGTGCAGGGCTTTGTGCAGGCCGTAAGCGATCTGTAATATCTAGCCCACTTTTGGCTTGATAAAACTACAACTAGCAATTTATGCTTTATACAACCAAGACACAGAGATACAAGCAAGCAATGCATTCTGTTGTACAATGAATGGGACCAGCGCCTTGCAAACAAAAGACGGTGTGCCTCCAAACAGAGAAAGTGACCTCATCTATTGTTCATACTTTGAACTCGACTCTTCCTCTTCTTTACAATTGGATACCTGCTCCATTCTATCTCTCAAGTTAAACAACAAGATGACTTTCACGGAAACACCACCCTACATCTGAACAACTTTGGGCATGGCCACTTAACAGTGTACTGTGCTCTCTTCAGGTTCAGTTCAGCGTGTACGGTTTCTCACGTAAAGTCAATAAAGGTGTCTGGCTCAAATAAGGACAATAAATCAGCATCGCTACATATTGCTTTTTTGCTCTTGCTAGCAGGTGATATACAGCTTAACCCCGGCCCACAAACGTTTGCTTCTACGGGTCATGAAGAGGGATTACCTACCAGCAAACTGGAGCTGATGGCGGGGGAGTGGTGTACTGGCGGCATGGGGGTGCTGGTGGCGGAGCTTCAAGGGAGCAGGTCACACGCTACCTCCAAGAATACATTGGACAGCTGTCTGATGAGACTATGTTGTGTGGTAAACACAGCATGGCTGATGTGAGGCCTGAGGTCTGTCACACCCACTCAGGACACCTGCACTGCCAGTGCACTGTCAACAAACTACCCTGACAGATCCACCCCAGGCGTCGCTCTGACAATACACCCTGCGAGACCCCATTGTGGGGAATATCGACAACAAACCATCATGCGCAGGAATAGGAGTGAAAACGATGGGTGAAATAAATAAACACAAGGGCCATGGAACCAACCACCATGTAAGCAATCAAAGACACTCACTCACCAAACATGGAGGCAATACAGAAGCGTCATTTTATTTTTCCAAACACAATCACACTTAATCACACTAGGGTGGTCCGGGACCGTGCACTCAAATCTAGAGGCATTTTTGGAGGACACTTGAATGTAAGACGTCTCATGCCCAAATGTGAAGAAATAAGAACATTGCTAGTTGTGAAAAAGTGAAACATTGGACACATTATAACATCCCAAGTGTTTCAGAAAAAACAGGGCTGAAGGAAGAGGAGGAGGGTTTTTTTATTTATTAAAAGGACTCATTTAACACTAGAGAGCTACCCATAAGTGAAAATTTGTCAGCTGAATGTCTCTGTATAAATGTTTGTCTCTCCCCCCGTAAGAATTTTAATATTATAGTAGTTTACAATCCCCCATCTGCTTGCACATCCAAATTTTTATAATAATCTGGAAGAGTTGTTAAAAGGTTTCAAATATAACAGTGAGGTAATTATTCTGGGAGACTTCAATATTAACTGAATGGATAAAAAATCCAGAAAACAATTTAAAGATTTAATGTCAAAATTTGATTTCCATCAATGAATTAATGGGCCTTCCTCTCTCAATAGAACTAGTCAAACTTTAATTGATATGATTTTTTCAAATAAACCAAATTGAATCAGAAAATCCTATAATTTAGTATGTGGTCTATCAGATATGATTCTAATTAATATGATTCTAATTGGAAGAAAGCTGACCCAAAATTGTTTTTGTAATTGTTGTAATTGTAATTTTGTAATTGTTACACATTACAATAAATAGAAAGAGATCAAATTAGAAATTCCTCGTAAGGATGTAACTCTAAAAACTTTTTTCAAGAGTAAAAATAATATTGATTTGATGATTTTTAAAAGTCTAAGAAATCAAGTGGTGAAATAAATGTGCAAAACTAAAGCTACATATTATATGAATGTTCTGTCAGAGGTGAAGGGAACTGGAAAAGTTATCTGGAAACAACTGAATAGCTTAATCAATACTAACGCACACTCTGATTTCAAATATGAACTTGCACTGGCAGGAGAAATTATATCTGACCCTGCTCAGCTAGCAACAATATTTAATGAGTTTTTTATTTAATTTGAGTTTTTTTTAAAAGTTAATACCAGGCCAAACAGATATGCAGCATAAAATACCAAGTAAAAATGTAGATCTATTTGAGATTTTAGAGGTTGAACCTGCTACTCTCTCCAAAACTATTCAAAATCTGAATAACTCCTTTGCCAAGGATATGTACAGTCTAGATGTTGCATTTCTAAAAAAAATGTTAGAAAAAATTATTTTCAAGCAGAGCCACTGACTTATGTCATTAATACTTCAATCAAAACAGGACAATTTCCCAATGCATTGGAAAAGAGCTCTTGTAAAGCCTATTTTCAAATTGGGGAACCCCCAAGAAGTTGGCAACTATAGGCCAATAAGTCTCCTTCCTGTTATGTCAAAAGCTTTAGAAAAAATTGTCTCAGAACAGTTACTAAATAATTTAAAATTTAAACACCTTCTGCATCCTCTCCAATTTGGCTTTAAACATAAACACTCGACAGAGACTGCCACGTGTTTGCTGTTGGAACAGATTAAAGAATCTCTTGACAGAGGAAAAATTGTTGTTGTGGTGTTCCTCAATTTAAAAAAGGTGTTTGATACTGTGAATCATAATCTATTCATTTCAAAGCTTTCATCTTTTAATTTCTCACAATGGTCAGTATCATAGTTTCAGTCATATTTAAAAGATCGTGAACAATGTGTCCTCATCAATAATAGTAAATCCTCTTTTCACAAAATTGAAACAGGAATCCCTTAAGGAACTATTTTAGGTCCTATCCTGTTTAGCTTGTATATTAACAGCCTTCCAAAGGTCTGTCCCGAAATTAACTTGCAAATCTACGCTGACGACACTGTTGCTCATGTATCGGGAAAAAGCTGTGCTTAACCTTGCTTAAAATGCTTAACCTTTAATTGTGCAGAAATTTTCTTAAACTCAATGATTCTATCGCACCTATCTTATGGAGCTACTGTCTGGTCACAGACTCATCTAACTAGTCATAAACCACTGGAAAGCCTCTACAATCGGGCTTTTAAGATATTATATAAAAAGCCTGTCAGATTTCATCATTGTAACATTTTATCTAAGATCAGCATTTTACATTTTGGCCTATTAAAACTATTTAAAACTGATTTTTAAATGTCTCAATGGCCTTGCACCCAAACCACTAAGTGACTGTATAAAACCATTACAGAGCTGCAGTAGATCCACCAGCGCAGCCTTAAGTGGAGACTGCAAGGTCCCTTTTCGTAAAACCTCTTTTGCTCAAAGTGCTCGCTCTGTGAGAGGGGCGGGACTCACTTCCTGTGCATTTAAAATCTGTAACTGGATTTAGTATTTTTAAGAAACATACAAAACTTTGGCTGTATCAAAAACAAAGCTGTAATCATGTTTAATATGTTTCTTGTATCTCTGTTGTATCGGCCTATAACTGGATAGGTTGTTAGTATCATTGTCAACTTTTTTTATTTTTTATTATTGTTGTATATTGCATATACTGGTCAAAAAATTCCATCTAGAGGCAAGTGCTGCAAATTAGCTCACGCTATAAGCACCAGGATGCATGAACTGCTGCTTTGTTCAGTTTGTCTTTGTTATTATGTATCTGTCCCTATCACATAAACTTAATAAATAAATAAATTGTTACCACAGAGAAGCAGATTACAATGTACCCAAATCAGAAACCATGGATGAACAGGGAAGTGTGGCTTCTGCTAAAAGCACGTAACAAAGCCTTCAGATCAGGTGATGCAAAGGCCTACAGTACATCCAGGGTAGAACTGAAGAGGGGCATCAACAAAGCCAAGCTCAGCTACAAACTGAAGGTGGAGGAGCACTTTGTCAACTCTGACCCCTAGCACATGTGGCTGGGAATGTGGACTTCTACGCTCGTTTTGACAAGGACAACAAGAAAAAGGCCACCATAACCCTACCCTCTGATGACTGCCATACTCTCACACTCACTCACACAGATGTCCATAATGAACTGAGCCGCATCAATGCTCGTAAGGCTGCTGGCCCTGGTGGCATTCCTGGACGTGTTCTTAGAGCAGGGGTGTCAAAGTCAAATGGACGGAGGGCCAAATAAAAAATTTAGCTACAAGCCGAGGGCCGGACTGATC
>JBBIGC010066891.1:0-10840 GCA_037576955.1 Lepidarchus adonis
TAATCCACTCGTTGTACATGTTATCAACAACAATTCCTCTTGTTAAACATCCCCTAGTTTTCTCTTTTTGCAACCCATTCATTCTTTCCTTAATAAAAATCAGTCATCCTGTCCACTTTGCAGAAAAGCAGCCCCAAAATATAATGTTTCCACCCCCATGCTTCACAGTGGGTATGGTGTTCTTGGGATGCAATTCAGCATTTTTTCTCCTCCATATACGACGGGTGGCGTTTATACCAAAGAGTTCCATTTTGGTCTTATTTGACCACATGACATTCAGATGGTTTTTGGCCAGAAGTGGGAAGAAGGGGGACCTTTTAAGGACGGTTAAGAAGAGTAGAAAAAGTGTTAAATAGTTTGCCACAGTCAGTTATGCCTCTGATCTTCTCATGGAAGTGAGCCGTTTAAGCAGTTGTTACTGCTGAGCAGAAGGATGCCAGTAGTCTCTGGTAGTCCACAAGGTCGTTCTGACACATGTGTTTTTGCCATCTTCTCTTTGCTGCTCTGAGCTCAGATTGTTGACTGCAAAGGGCATCTGAGAGCCAAGGGCTGGGAGGTGTTGCTCTGGCTGGTCTGGATATGAGGGGGCAGAGTCTGTATAGGGAAGAGGAGAGAGCAGAGAAAGGTGTTATAGTTGCAGTATTGGTATCTGATGTGGTAATGGGGTCTGGGTGTGTTAGTGTGAAAAAGACACAGGGGTGTTCAGTAGCTTCAAGTTGAAGCTGGCCAGTAGAGTAGTGAAGTCTGCTGCTTCGGTTTTATCCAGGTGGATGTTGAGATCCCCAAGTCCACATGAGTGGAGTTCCATCATCCTCTAGGGAAGATAGCAACCCATCCAGTTCCTTTGTGAACTCTCCTAGAAGACCTGGTGGACAGTAGATAACAACAACAAAGATGCTAACTGAATGAGTTATTCTAACAGCATGGTATTGTGTGTGTTTCCAATGTTTGGAGATCAAACCTGTTCCATCGGCGGCGGTGGATCTTTGCAGCTGGCAGAGATTGTTGATGTTGCGTGTTCTCCTGTGAAAAGAGTATGGCCTGGGCCTGGGATTAATAACCTGAATGTACTGATAACACATAGTATAAGTATAGTAGATATTAGGTGTGGAAAGGTCTTACTATACGTGCTTGGTGGACTCGCGCAGGTAGACTAGCAGGTTACGTACAGAGGTCTTCATGTTAAGGAGGGCTTCACGTTTCCGCTGACACTTCCACATCTGCATCAGGTGATCATACTAGATGCACACGCACAGCAACAACAACGATGACGACAGCTGAAACGGTAGCAACGCTAGCACTAGACTCACAAAGTAGGTTTCTACCTAGGGAGTTGAAAGTCGGTGTTGCCCAGCAACAGCCCCACATCATCACTGCTCTAGAAGAGATCTGCACGGAGGAATTGGCCAAAATACCAGCAACAGTGTGTGAAAACCTTGTGAAGACTTACAGAAAATGTTTGATCTCTGTCATTGCCAACAAAGGGTATATAACAAAGTATTGAGAAGACCTTACTTATTTTTCACCATAATTTAAAAATAAATTCTTTAAAAATCAGACAATGTGGTTTTGTTTTTTTTTAATTTCTCATTTTTCTCTCATAGTTGAGGTAAAGCTATGATGAAGATTACAGGCCTTTCTCATCTTTTTAAGTGGGAGAACTTGGACAGTCGGTTGCTGACTAAATACTTTTTTTTAATTTTGCCCCACTGTGTGTGTGTGATTTTGGGAAAATAAGAATATCATGAAAAAGTTCAATATTTCTTGACATTCCTTTCAGAAAGTTAACTATATTATGTAGATTCATTACACATTGAGTAAAATATTTCAAGCCTTCATTTCTAGGAATTTCTATGATTATGACTTTCAGATAATAAAACCCAAAAATTCACAAGTCATGGTGTCACACCCTAATCGGCTAATTAACTCTAAACAACTACAAAGGTTCCCTGAGCCTTTAAAGGGTCTCATAAGCCACAAAAGAAGCTGATTGTTCAGAGTGCTGTTTCCAAGCATATTCATAGAAAGTTGAGAAAAAGGAAAAAGAGTGGTGGAAAAGGTGCACCAGCAACAGGAACAACCACAGCATTGAGAGGACTGCCAAGCATGTGTATATAAAATGTATAATATAATTTTTTTTTCTGATTGTCCACAGGTTGAATACGGAAATGTGTCTGGTCTTACTGCGTATCCAAACAACGAACATGTAATTTGCAAGGACAGCTGCAGAGTACGAGCAAAAACAAATGGAAAACCTCACCAACATACAAGATTTAAAGCTGATATTGTTGGTACAGACATCATCCCCCTAATCAAATCAGCTAACCTGAAAAAAAAAGAAGTGTCACATGAAAAGCAGAACAAAACCGACACTTCATTGTCTTATTGGAATTTAGTAAAAGACAAAGAGACCTCCTGCTGTGACGTTGATATCAATCAAAGCAAAGAAGGCGTTGATTTATTCCATTGCACATTTGACAACCATGTGACAGATATTTTAACTGATGTAAATGAAAATATAAAAATTAAACCATCAGAACAAGAGGAGCTGCTACATATGTCCTCAGGAGATCCAGACAGACCAATTATTGAAGCCAAAATTGATCTGTCATGTGATCTAGAGCAGGAATTCCTAACTCCTGAGGAAATGTTCTATCTACCAAAATGGAATTTCTGCTCAAAACTTCACTCTGTGAAACAATATTCAACAACATTGAGAATGATTCAATCCAGTGTTAAAAATTTCATCTCTGGACCGCCACCTGAGATATCTAGCATAAGTTGCTTATCAAATGATAAGTCTGTGCTCTTCGATGAACCAAAGGAGATCTGTGGTCCACAATTCAATGTCCATTTCAGTCTTGAAGACGATCAGTGTTCTATGGATGGTGACTCTGTGAGCTCCATCATAGTAGGAACTCTTCCTGAATCGCCTGTTGCTCCTGCAACTCAACTTAAACCTGTACTCATGGCTGGTAATACATCTTCTGATGGTCCAGCCAATACTCCCAATAGCTCAAGCTGGGATGTGATTTTTGGTGATCTGGATAAGTCAAATAAGACGACTGATCTTCCATTAAAATCTAAAAAGCATATTGCGTTTAACAACTTGGATGAGAGTGTTGACCTATTTGGGGATGATGAGGCTTTCCTTCAAGTATCACTACCAGAATTTGAGACCCCAGACAAATCCTCAGGAACTGCTAAAAACTGGAAGAATTTTCAGCATAGAGGACAGACCACACCTGATAGACAAAATGCTTCAAATAATTTTGATACTCCAAAGTCTTCTGAGAATTTGAAACTGGCACCTCATCAGTGTTCTGAGGCTTTTGATTATTCTAAGGACATGTTTTCAGTGAACTTTGACCTTGGATTTTATATGGACTCTGACAATGAGGAAACTGTAGAACAAAATTTTGAAAAGGGCACAATTCCAGTGCCTGAACAAAAACCGATGATTACCTCACTCCCCCCGATCCAATCCAGCGAACCTACTTACAACTTTGCACTTAGGCAGACATCAACTCCCAAAGTATGTTCAGTAGGCAGAAAGACAATTATCTCCAAAACTGAGCACTCACCCATGATTAGGGAGATGAAGAATTTGGCAGGGAAGTCAAATGTTTCCTCGCCAGTTTTTGCATTTGCCTCTCCACGGTGTCCAAGTCTAGAAATTTTCCCTAAAGTTATGAGTCATCAAGAATCGCCTTGTGGACAGTCTCCGCTTCAAACCAGGAAGTCTGTTCATCAGGATACAAAACGTTTAGGTAAGTTTATACAATTAGTTAAATTTGTTAAAAAATGTAAACAAATTGTAACAAAAAGTTTCCAATTATAAAAGTGTATGCACACCAACAGGTACCCTCATTAGGTGCCACCTACATTGTACAAGCGTACTTTATACCTTATAAGTGGTTATTCAATCGCATCTGCCTGATTTGATCTCAAATACATTGGCTTCCAGTTAAATACTGTATTGATTTTAAAAATTGCTATTAACATATAACTATCATGTCACTACCATGTGCAATGTTCAGTGGGCAGCCACTAGAAACCCTCCCTAATACTGCGTAGCGCTCAGAAAATGGTCACAGAATGACCAGTGCTTATTTTCAATTCACATGGATATTAAAAGACAGTAGTTTTAATCTGATGTGGTATAAATAAACTTTTTTCATGTATTTGTTTGTTCAGTTTAGTTAAATTTAACTTGTTTGGTACTTTTTACAACTGACATAGTTGTCACCAACGAGCCTAATATAATCCAGATGAATATATATATATATAAAAATGTGACATTAGTTAAGGTTGATATCATTTAGGTAACCCGTGATAGTTAAGCAACTCTGAAGATGGGTGAACAGGAGACCCTGCTGATGAAACTGGTTGGGAGTATAAGCCGACTAGAAGCCCCACTTATAGTCAATCAGGCTGAATATAAGCACAGCAGATTCCTAGTGTATAGGTGGGCTGTAATGATGGTTGATCAGACTGAACAAATGGGCAGCAGATCCACTTAGATGCTAGTCATAAGAAAATAATACAATACAGACTTTGTGTTGTTTCAGTGTATGGGTATAATAAGAGGATAAGGAGTGTGAATATGACTCTCTCAGACCTCGCTATAACAGCCTAGCTAGAAGGGACAGAGCTGGGGGTCACAGAGCGACCTGAGAGCACCTGGAGACACGGGTGCCCTACTCCACCACCTTAAAGGGTTGACTGAGAGTGATGGGATGACAACACCAGTGTCACGGGTTACTCAAATTCTTTACGTCTGCTTTATTTTAGACTAATTGTAGCCTATTTAGCCTATTTAGGGTTATTGTGGAACATCTTTATTGCTGGGCTGTCAATTCATCGGGAAGCTAGAGCCAATCCCTGGTGACTGGACACAATGCAGGGTTCACCCCAGCCAACCCATAGCAGGGCAACACTGACATTTTAGTGATCATTTTACTGAGCTGGTTTAAAGGATATCAGCCTGAGGCTTGGTGGGTTTAAAGGTGGTGTTTATATTTAATCTTTGATCATTTCTATTTTCTTGTTAAAGAAAGCCATACAATCATTGCGATTCACCGCTTCTTTGGTACTTAGTTAGTTTATTGATTGTATTAAACAGCATAATGCTAGATTCAATAAGACAGAAGAGACTGTGCTGTGCATTCTCTTTTCTGGCCAAATGGAAAGATTCTAATTTGGTCTGTCACCATTTACAATCTAATTTTCTTAAATGTTTTTTAATGTGTGTGTTTGATTTCTGTGGCTTAATTTATTTATCAAAGCGAATATTAAAATCTCCAACAAATCATAATAATATTAATAATACAAAAAATAATCAGCTAGGTTTGTCAGAAAATCACTGAATTTTCAAAACAACTTTGTGTACTGGCCTGGTGGCCTGTATGTATAGTTGTAGAAAAGGTGTTAATTGTTTCTAATTTGGTTAGATTAAAAAAAACGTATCTAAAGACATGGAGTAACCTGTTTTCTGATTAATGGCTAGAGCAGAGATTTCTATGAATAGTAGCTACACCTCCCCCTCTGCCATGTAGCCTAGGGTTATGTACATAGTTGTAGCCTGTAGGGATGGCCTCATTTAGTGCAATGAACTAATCAGGTCAAACCAAGGGTTCTGTGAGGCAAATAATGTGAATATCTAGATCAGTAATTTGATTTGCAGTAAGGGCTTTAGCAGCGAGTAATCTTATACTAAGTAGTTCTAGCTTTAGATCAAAGGTGCTTAATTAAGGAGATTAATGTTAACTACATGGAATGCCTTTCAGCCATCAAGTGGGTCATATGCAAATGTGAAGAAGAGATTCTATAATGTGCTTTCCTGGTACCATTTGCTTATGTTACTGTTGCTTTCTATGCTTATTTTTCTTCAAGCAACACTAAACAGCGACAGTGAGGAGGAAGTAGTTGTAAGAAAAAGAGGATGTAAAGGAAAAATCAATCCTCTGGCTTCTCCAAAGGTAAGGAGAACTTCTTTTCCATTTCTGTTTACTATATATGCAACAGAGATTAACAAGATTGAGCAAAAATGGACAATATGCATGCTAATTTTTCTTGTTTTCTTCTTCCCATTCTCACCATTTAAAGTCTTTTCTTAGTCCATTCTGTAGTCCCCCATATTTCATGCATGCTTTAACTTTGGGCTATAACTACAGATATTTTAACCTATCCACATCAATGGTGCCCATTAATGTAGAGATGATTATGAACGTAGACTGTGTATTCATGGTTATTTATTTATTTATTGATTGGTTTATTTTCAGCAGACAAAAATTTACAAATTGTTACTGAAATACAGTGTGGTTTTGTACACTAATGAATCTAAAACCTACTGGTAGAAGTTACTTCTTTGTTGGTTTTGTTTTCTAGTCAGAGGAGAGTGAATCTGATTCAGATAATGACTTTCAGCACAAACTGGACAAACTGCCACAGCCGTGTAAACGCTCACGGGTTCAGATGAAATCTAAGGTGAGGCCAACCACCATGCATAGCAAGAACTATAGCAACTTGCCACTTTTAGTAAGAACACATTCCATGTATCTACACTATTTTTTGGTTTTATCAGCATTGCTTACCATATTTACTAAATGTAGAAAATTCAAAAGGTTTCACAAACATTTAGCACTGCTACATGTGGGGACCTGATACATTTGCCAGTGAGTAGCTATACCTGTTGAAGTGTCTATGTATTTGCAAATGAACAATGTTATTGTAAATTTCGTCATTGAATGTTGCATTCACCTTTTGATATTAGTAATTTTGTACTGAAAACTTTGACTCATGCATCTCCTAGAGGGCATTGCACAGCGAGGGGAGGCAGTTCCTGGATGAAGAAGCAGAACTTGATGAAGAAAGCTTTGTATCATCAGATGAATATGATGGAGAAGAACTGGATAAGTCGTTGCAAGACTTTGTAGTTGACGCCACCCAATTTTCTCAAGGCCTTAATGGTAAGAAAAAGACCTCATAACGGTTTGTAACGTCATCACAGACTCTGGCCCATTGCAGAAGTTATTGTTTGTGTGTTTGTTTTGGTGGTGGTGGTGGTGGTGGTGGTGTGGGTTTTTTTTTTTCTTCCTTACAGTTTTTCTTTTTTAGAATTTGAATTTGTGAATTACCTGCCATTTAAAATTCCAAAAGATACACAATAGCAATTTCCAGCCATGTATTGATGAACTTACCTGTGAAGTACATAAGACCTGAGCCAAGAATAATTTTCCAACTATTGTAACAGTTTTACCAACACCATATTCAGTAATTGAGAAGTACAAGGGGTGTGTCATAAATCAAAAATCCCTTACATAAGCGCCTATGTGTGTAACCGCAAATCATCGTAATTCAAGTGTGTCGCAAGTCGAGGACCCCTGTTGTTTTAGATGGGATACTTGGTATGAGTAACTGCTGAATGAGTAATAATGTTCTCCTTATCTTTTAGATTCTGAAATGCAAGGATTTTATATTCAGTCTGTGAAGAGCCCAGCAATTTTGAACAAATTTAAAAAGGTGTATAAGCCTTTACACAACATGGACATCTTCTCACAGGTCAGTATGATGGGCACTTGAGATAAATATATAATTTTGTAAACTT
Source organism: Lepidarchus adonis (assembly GCA_037576955.1). NCBI lineage: Eukaryota > Metazoa > Chordata > Actinopteri > Characiformes > Lepidarchidae > Lepidarchus > Lepidarchus adonis. The sequence goes on from JBBIGC010066891.1 coordinate 7,610, forward strand.
TTATCAACAAAGCTATAAATTGGCACTAGCACTTTCAGTTTTTAAAACAATTTAATGACTAACCAGGGAGCATTTTAGGTCACTAGAGAACACAGTAACATCTAGGGCTGGTTATTGGCAAGAATTTGGTGTCACTCTACTGGGGCATATAAAGCAATATATTGTGATACTGTAAGCAAGCAGATATATTGTTGGGGGGACTTCATAGTATTCAGAATATTCCAAGTTTTTAAATGCAATAATAACAATTGAATTTGCACTTGTGTTTATTACAATCCTTGTATTTATCATAGTAATACTTTGTGTAGTCTGATCAAACTACACCCACACACCCACACACACACATCAATCAATAAATAAAATAAGTTTTGCAAGTTTCTGTAGGAGAATTGTTTTTATTTAAAATTAGTCTTTGTCAATGTGGAGTAAAATGAGTGATCCACTTGTGTAATGTTTGCATTTGCTGTTAGCTTTACATCAGAATAGTGTTTTGATTAGTGTGATCTCAATTTTCTTTTACAGTGTATTAAAATTTGCATGGTATATTTTACAAATGGCATGATTTGAGTCAGTGTCCTTAATACAAACTGTTGTGGCAGCCCAACTCGACAAAACCTCAGACTAACTCTACCACTGATGGCCGAATCTGATAATGTTACTGGTCAGCTATGTTTGCTAATACGAATGTTATTGGTGCACCTGTAGCCAGACACTCACCTCCCCAGAAATGTAACCATATGTTACAGATTGGCAGCCTTGCATTTCCAGCTGCATCTTTTCTCCTGTTTTCATTTGTGTTGAACAGGCTGGAGGAAATGCACTGCTACCAAACATGAATTGTGCATATTTTTTAGTGGCAGGTTAGATGATTTAATTGTCTCCAATCATTTATCTAGCATCAGTTTACACAAAGTATGTCTTTAGAGATTACTCAGAGACTCTTGGCATTTTGGCTCTGTAACAACAGCAATCCAGACATGTGACACTCTGGTTTGTAATGTTTTTACTTAGAAGTAGAAGAATCAAAGACTGAAGAACATGTGTTCACTGCTTTGGATGAATTGGTGAAATGCAGAGAGTAAATTTCCCTATTCAATACAGTAAAGGATAAAAAAAATGTTGATCCCAGGGGAAATTTAGCAAAGGTTAGTACCTTCTATGATGGAATTGTGTCAGAACATGGTGCATTGCAGTGTGCTGTGTTTAGAGCTGCATAGATGCAGATTGGTCAAAGTTTCCATACTGACCCTTGTTCACTGAGAAGACACCTGCAGTGAATATGTGCCCATCAAATCTAAACCATGGAGCACTGGAAAAAGTTATTGACTCAAATTTCCCAAATTTCTAATCGAACATCTCTGTGATGCATTAGACAATCTAGCTCAAGACCCCACATCACAACACAGGATATAAAGGATCTTCTACTAAGGTCTTGTTGCCAAATACCACAGCAGACCTTCAGAGGTCTTGTGGATTTCAAGCTTTGAATGGTATGACTTTTTGGGGGGGATTTTGCATATATTAGGAAGGTAGGTTTTCATGTGGCCGAGGGTATATGTTGTAACTAACGTGTTTTGTTGGCTTGCAATACTACTAAACCTTAAGAGCAGCACTGATACCAATACCAGTATAATGGTACTGGACATTTAGCCCCCAGCACTCATGCTGGTCATTACATCAACAGAAAGACCCATGTGTTTTTCTGTGTTTGTCACATTAAAATAACAACAGTCAATTAATTTTATGCGGTTTATCATGCAGTTGCATTCATGAATGATTTTTTTTACTGTCATGTGGTAATGCATTTTCTCTGGTTGCATATTTTTATTAAATGGAACAATACTTTTTTTGCTTTCTGTAATGAGTTAAAGGTATACGTAGTGTGGTATACATAGTGTGTAGCCTAAAACATAGTGTCATCTTTGCTTTTTTTTTTTTGCTATATTTTGCTATGACTCTCTTGCGATTTTTGGTAATTGTCTATGAATGGAAATTAATTTCAAGATACTTTGTCATTTTAAGTTTTAAATCCAGCAACACATCTAGTGATTCTTTCTCAGAATTTACCTATCTATGAAAATGTTTAAATCATGTTCTCAGATCATTTACTAATTGTTTTTTTATATAAAAAAGATTATTTAAGAAACCGTAAGCAAGCTGTTTTTCAGAATTGTAAAACACCTGAGGTCGAAAAATGGTGCTTATTTGTAAAATGTCAAAGTTGATTAAAGCAGATAATAAGCACCCTCCACTTTTATATACATAGGTCCCTGAACAGGATGAGACATATGCAGAAGACAGCTTTGTTGTCAGTGGCAGTGAAGAAGAGGTTAGTGCTGCTACTGATGAGGAAGAGGAGGCCATAGAAGAGATTATTCCTGATGAGTACAAAGATGGGAGAAAAGTATATGCCACAAGGCACAGAGTCCAGCGCAGACAGACTTGCGCTGCAGGACTACAAACTGAGGCGCCCCGGAAAACAAAACCCTCCAGAATTGTCAGAATGGAGGATTCCAGTGATGATGAGGAATGTCAGGGTCAGAAGGAAATGAAGATGCTACATTCTGATAATGCACCCATTTTAAAGAGACCGGCTGATGTTGTTGAATCTCCACATTTGCACTCTTTGTCTTGTTCTGGACCTTCTGGAAAAAAAAATCGGAGGACAATGCAGACAGTACAACAGCAGGAGGAGAGGAATAGACAAAGGTATAATAACCAAGCACAGCTGTCTGAAAAGTTGGATTTCCAGGAGTCTCTCACCACTTCTTTGGTTAAAAATCAGGTAAGATTACCCTTGTTCCAGTATAGTCTTGTGCAAAGGTTTGGGCACCCCTTTGATAAATAACAGATTTTGGTGATTTTGTAATTGAAATGATGTTAACAGTCTTTCTTGGACATGGAAAAAATATAAACATTGATGCATAGTTACCCCAAAACTGTAAATTTACCAAGATATTTGGAGCCCATGTTTTGTTTTTCTTTTTTTAAGCTCAGTGCTGATACTGTTGTGTTTGCTTGCAAACACTAGAAATCTTTTTGTGTTAAACCACCCTCTGAACTTCTCTCATCCCAATCAAACTACACCCTGGTTTTTATTGAGGTCAGCAGACTGGTCATTGTGGTTAGACATCATGCTGCTTTTTCTATGAGAATGTTAAGGTTTTTAGGACTATATCTATTATAATCCATAAATTCCTATACAGTTTCTACTCTGAAGCATTCCGATCC
>JBBIGC010066939.1:0-10838 GCA_037576955.1 Lepidarchus adonis
TGTAATAAACTTTCCCTCCGGGGTGATCTTTGCTCAAACCCTCCGTTTTGGTGTCGTTCGTGTCCCTCCCGCTCACAGTGGCTTCCATCCTTTCGTTCACCCATTTTTTCCAGTTTCCAAGAACTGCCTGTTCACTTGTTGCCTAATATATTTCACCCCATAACAGATGCCATTTTGATGAAATAACAAAATTGTCACTTTACCTGTCAGTGGTGTTAATGTTATGGCTGATCAGTATCAGCATTAGCTTGTAAGCTCTGGTGGAAAAGTAATACCTTTTCCAATGTGTGAAATTTCTGTTTCAGGGGGATTCAGAAGGGATTATTCATTTGTGGATCTGCAACGCCTGTTGTCTGTTAAAAGACGTTTCTATCTGCAGAGCACCTGTTCTCTTTTTCTGGGCCTGCTTCACCAGTCTGTAACAGCCAATTTGGTTTTAATTTGTTTTTTAGAAGACCTCATTTGTCCTAACTTTTAATATTATGATTAAGAACCTCATGGATTGGCTTAGCCTGAAAGATTACAGAGGCTTTGTTCCAAATGGTAAATATAATTTATTTAGTTAGTGTCCACTTGAGGAACCTGATATGGAGCTTTCTCATTTTTCCTCAGAAGGATTTGGGAAATAATCATGGCTCTTGCTGATTCCCTGACAATTACTTATGAAAATGCAAGGTGATAAGCAATGAGTTTCAATCCTTGACCTCCCAGAAGTACAATCACACTACTGTGTGCTGAAGCTGACTTGTGAGAATGTAGCTGTTTCTGCGTCAGAGTTATTTTCATTACCGAGACTGGCAGTGGAGCAGCAAAACATTCCTAATTTTCTATGGGAGTTGGTTTCATGTGAAGACAGCCAAAGATGGGTCTAGCTACGTCTCTTATGAGCAATTTCATTTGAGTAAATGATTAGGTTTCAAGGTTACCTTGGCTTGTCAACAGTGTACCAGACTACTGGCTATGATCTAGCAGCCTACCTGTGTCTTTTGGAGAGTATTTTGGAACATGCTTGACTATGCTGTATTACAATTTATACTTGCTTAAATTAAGAATTTCTATGGGTATAGTGTGTGTGTGTCAGACAGTCCAGTGTTTCTCCAAAGGGAATCTCACCTATTCATGTAGCTTTGAGATACTTGGGTTGCTTATAAAATAAACTAAACCCTAGGCATTTTGGTGAACAGGGCCACTCTTGAACAATAAATACAGCCTACTGAGCAAATTTTGGGAAAACAAATGACAAATTACACATGTATCAGGTTTAACAAGAGCATGGTGATTTATATATCCATATCCAGTTCCTGGGCCATCTTGGAATGGCCTTTGTTTTGAAAATGGGGTTCTCACCACCCTGGGTGAGAGTCCAGAGATTTCCTAGGTAAATCTGAGTAATGTGATAATAATTAATATAATAAGAACACAATCTAAAATTATTCAACTAAATTCACTCCACAGTAGTTCCACCTGTGTTTCAAACTGAATGTCTGTAGGTGATGCATGTATACAAAGTGTGTAACAGAAGGGTGAATTGAGAAAGGTGCCATAATTACTGCTATTATACACTCTTGATTCCACTGTCAAATTAAGCATATTAAGACGTTCAGATGAAACAACATAAGCTTCACCACATACCTAAGGCTAAGGTTTGAAAGACAGTCAGTATTGCGCACGCCATTGCACAAACTGTGCCAACCATGCATGACACGACCTGAGTGAAACGTCTGTCTCGTAACATTCGCTTTCTGAGAAACACTACTGCACGCTCCATAGCGCCAGCGCACCAAATTATAGGTTCGTATCATGCACATGAAGGTCCTACTTTCATTAATAACAATGTAGAACATAACTCATGTTGTTTACTAAGAAAAAAAACTATGTATTATGTTAAAATTTATAGGTAATTACTATAGGTAGGGCATAGATAATGGGCATGCAACTACATGTGCATACATCACAAGGAAACTGGAACTACAACTTCCCCTAAGTACATAATTGTTACAGGCACTTAATATAACGACTGCATCTTAACAATACTTGGATGGAAGCATCACAGGAGAAGTGAAAAGAGCTCTTCCTCTTAATGTACATTGATGTCAGTGCATTTTTTACAAGTCGTTTTGGGCAGTTTCTGTTGGCTTATGTTGTTTTCCAATAGTGTATAAAATATGGGATTAAAAGATTTGTAGAAGAGACCAGCATGTACCTGTATAATTTGTACTCCCTAGCTATTATAGTGAAAGTGATTATTAGTCATTGTGAACACACCACAATGAAATGCGTCCTCTGCATTTGACCCAATACATGTGAAGTGGGGAAGGTACCTTGCTCAAGCGTACCTGAGTGGTGCCCAGACTGGGACTTCAACCTGCCACTTTCAGATCTCAGGAGCAAAGTCCTAACCACTAGGCCACCACTGCCCACTACTTATGTACCACTTTTCTGCTTATTGTACTAGGAATGTTGGACCAGTTTTACTTGCATTTATAATTTTTATTATTATTATTTTAAATGATAAAAATACAGTGTGCAATTATTTCTCTTTATAGGACTAGTCAAATCTGACCAATTGTTCATTACCCTAGATGTAGATGTAGATCAGCCAATACATATCTCAAGTCTAGATTTTGCTTCAAAAATGTACAACTACAGCAAACAATATTAGTCAATTGTTAGGTTAATCTTAACCATAAAATCATAAAACCATATAATCAAAACCACTCATAACCTGCTCAAACTGCATCCGGATCTTCTCAACATGATTTAGGATCAGAAAATGACACAGGCTCAGTACTGCTACCCCTGAGGTGGTTTATGAAGTTTATATAGTTCACATGAAGTTGATGTGAATTTGGATTTAGTGTGACAAGTTTGCACCACCTTAATGAAGATCTGGCAGTGGTTTAGGTGGATTTACAGACATTCTGGTAATGTATTTATGATCCCACCCAGACTATCAGCAAATGAACTACATTATGGCTGTTTAATTGTACAGACATTTCCTTGTTTTAACACACCCACATCAGTTCTGTAAGGGGTTGTACAATGAGCTTATTATTTGGATCAGGTGCGTTGGGAACAAGGACAACACTAAAATATGCAGGTGTGCAAATAGGACCAGGGTTGGAAAACACAGACATAGATCATCACACCCATTTAATGAGAGCAGAAACTGTTAGAGGGAAGATTTTATTTAAATGCTCCTGTGCAAATAAAATTGCTTCTATTGGTGAATTGGTGGCTGTTGCAAAGGTCGTTACTACCTCACGTACCCCATTTGTCTTCTTTTATAACATTCAGTTGCACAGGCAGTTGCGTATGGTTCCAACAATGCCACAACCACAAGTCTGGAAAAGTTATGTTAGGGAACATCATCGTATTGGACTGCTATCCCTTTGGGATATTATCCTATTGCAATAATAGCGCTATCGTAGTTGCCCCGGGTGCAACTGCAACACCAATCAAATTTGATTAGCGTCACTGCCAACATTCCACACACAAACCGAAGTAACACTTTAAACTTGCTCATACCAGATGAAATACATATGTCTTTATGCCAAGAGGCATGCCCATACCCGTACTTTTAGCACCCGAGGCAGCAGGTTTTAATCAATGTACCATTTCAAATACCTTTAAATAAGTGAAAAATATGCAGTTCTGCAAGGTATCATATTGATAGAAAGTGATATGTATTTTACATCAGAGATCCTTTTAGGTGATCTCTTGGGACTGTGCGCTTTCGACCCTGTTGTGCAGTATTTTGTGGTCATGGTGCTTGACTCTTCACAAACAAGCCACTTTGACACGTTTTGAATGCCAAAGCCACAAAAAGTCTGCAAAAGTGGAGAAAAATGTGGAAATTGCATCTTTTGGCCTGAACAAACAAGGAGGTTTATGTCTGTGAAAGTAATATCTTTAAATTGCATACTTGTTTAAATCAAGAACATCTCAAGGCAGGGAAACAACTCTTTCCAGATCGTCAGCCAGTAGCCGCATATGTACAGTATAATAAAGGGTCAGTTGAAAGTTTCACCTCCAACTGCAAACACTACGTTCTGGCAGGATCATTCTAATCAGCAAAAAACAATGGTTATTTAGAACAATTCGCTCCTGTCGCTTTGCAGTCACAACTGAACACACATTTTTACACACAAAACACACAAAAAAGAGATCTTGTTGAGCGAAAGCATCTTAAATGTAAGCAATATTTTTAAAATCAAGATTGTTGAGTATTTACAACCTAAAGCAAAATGAATTTTGACTGTTTAATCTGTGTGTTTTAAAATACTTTTTTAAAAATATTTTAAAAAGCATATAATCAGATTATCATACCGCATACATAAAAAACAATGAGGTAAGACAGCAAAAGCCATTAGTCATTGTTTCCGGAAAACTACAAAACCCATTTCCACAAAAGTTGAGATGTTTTTCAAAAGCAAAAATTGTTTTTTGACGTAAACCTTGTTTTTAGCAGTTTTATAGACCAAATTTATTGTATGCTGTAAATCCTTTATGCTGATTTTTTTTCTGGAAATGGGGTTTCTATTATATTATATTAAATTATATTATATTATATTGGTTTTAGCACTTGCTAGTAGTGTACCATTAACCTATGCCATGATTGGTGGAATGCACTTCTTTTGCACTTAAAATGATCATTTATCACATGAACATTCACCTGTGACGTGAAAATGCCCATTCACAGGATAGTTGTTTAAAAATATGCTACCACAGCAGATTGCACTGAACGTGTAGAGACCTTAAAGCTGAGTTTCCTCCTTTCATGTCAGTGAGATCTTATCCAATGTCCCACCCACCCAAACAGCCATATTGGTTTGTATTGGCGAGTGCATGTATTGAATGGAGTAACTGAAAGCCAGGCAGGATCAGGAACCTTGTGCCCAGATTTTTCGGAGGTTCTGTAAATCCAAAACCTCCAATGACTCATTCAACATTTGATGAGCTATGTAGCACAATAGGACCCAGCAAAGCACCTGCCATAGCTTTCGAGTTGGTTCCAACCAAAAGGTGCAGAGCTATTGCTATATGTAAATTACATATGTATAGTAAATTAATGTCACATAATATTACAAAAATTTTGCTTTGTTGAATTGTCAAAAATCCACCAAAGTGAGTAAAGATTTTATTTTGCCATATATGAGTTTGCTGATTTTTCAGACTGGAGTTTCCAGTCATACATTTTTCACATGTACAGGTTCCTGGTATTCTTTGATGACTGGGCAGAGCTGAATCACCACTTGCTTCCTCAACACCTCAGCAATGTTATAAGACATGCTCAACATGCTTGGAGGAGAACGCAAGCTGATTATTCTGTAGCATCAGCTAACAGATAACCACACAGGCCTTAATCTTCCTGAGGGACCATCCTACCCGCCTAGACAGAGCAGAGCGGATTGGGTTCCCTTTTGACTGAATGAAACTCACAAGCCTTTCTTGTTAATGGCCTTTGCTAAGTGTGTTTATTTAAGGAACCTGAGTGGTGGATTTGTCTCTTCAAGGGCCATCACCATTTTTACTGTTTATGACCTTCGGGAGTGGCATATCCATCTGATAGCTCATGGTTCACTCTAAAAAAGGAGCTCTCTATCTTCTCCTTTTAAGCAATATGTGAATTCTTTCCAAATACACAGATTCCTTAGGGTCTATACTTGATGGTCTTGACAGTTGTTGTCTTTGCTTCATGTCTAGTAGCTTTAACCCATCGCTTCAGATGTCAACTCTTAGCTTTAATCACAAGTGGGGGAATGCTGTTGGGGGTTTAAGTGTCAGTGTTAATACAGTGTGACAGTGGACCACATCCACCAAGTGGTTTCAGTTCAGCAGTAGAATGTAGAAGTTTAAGTGCTTAAGAGTGTAGGCATACATATAAAGGGGAAAATGGTTGTCTGAGCACTGTCTGTGCATGTTGTTAACTAATCAATCAATCAGAATGTACGACATGATTGTTCAGGGTTCAATCAGGCAAGTGAGCCAATAAAAATACAAAGTTCGTGTTTCAGCCTGTTTCAGTGAGGCACAATACAGGACAGCCAATCAGGAGAGAATGTAAAAAATAAAAATAAAAAATAATGAAGAATATTTAATTATAATAAGAAATATTTGTATTTCTTTTTTTGCCCATATTTGTATTTTGTGGATGATAAAAATTTACTAACCATGAAAAAACTATACAGTATAATGCATAAAAAAAATTCTTAGAGTCTATTTGAAAAGCTAACCTGTTTTCTGTTCTCTTCTGGTCAGTTTGATTGTTCCGCCATTAGGACATATTCGGGAGTGGTTTCATGCACTTTGCTTTTGAGTTTCATGAAAAGTTGTGGCACAAGAACATGATGGTCCTATAGATGGTCAATATGAATATGAAACCTGTTGACCATGAACACCTTCATAAGTGCAAGAATGCTTTACAGTTTTAAAGATATGTTTGTTTAGTTGTGAATTAAAAACAATAATAACGCTAATTAAACTTCATAATATTTTTCTGTAAAAGCCACCTCATCTGAATGATTATACTTCATGCTATTTGAGTAAATAGACCAACTGCTTGGCATGCTTAAGAAGGTGAAGTGATAAGCAAATTGTTGGCAATGGTGTTTGTGCAGCAATACATGACTATTTTGAACAGATTGTGTACAAACCTTATTCATTTACCAAACTTACCAAATTGCAAAGAACAAATCACCAACTTAATTGTTATTTTTAACAAATGTAGACTTTGGTGCCTGCAACACACTCAAAAAAGTGGGGACAGAGACATCACCTTTCCTTTTCATTATTGTTTTTTTAAATCATTTTGGAACTGAAGATACTAATTGTCACTGTTTTGTGCAATTATTTTTACATTTTTACTTGTTGCAAGACTTCTGCTGTTCAACAGTCCGTAGTTGTCGTTGTCTGATTCAACTTTTCATGATGCATCATACATTTTCAATAGGACACCGATCTGAGCTGCTGGCAGGCCAGTCAAGAACACGCACTCTGAGTTTATGAAACCATGCTGTGCAGAATAAAATCTGGCATTGTCAGGATGGACCATGGACTTCTAGGATGGCAGCATAAGTGCAGTGAGTTCTACTGTAGAATGCAGGTCTGTTTTTAATGCAGTGCTGTCTGAGGGCTCAAAGAACGTAGCCATCCAGTATTGTTTTTTGGCTTTGTCCCTTGTGTGCAGAGATTTTATTTTTATTAATATTATGTACTGCACATGATAAAACCCACAAATTTACATCAAAAGTTGTTACAATTCTGGCATCAATTCAACACATAGGTTTCAACAATATACATACTTTATTTTCAGTTAAATAAAGATATACTTTGATTCGCACATCACCACATTTTAAATTTTATTTACATTACACAGTGTCCCAACTTTTTCAGAAATGGGGAATTTATTTTTATATCAAATTTATAGTGACCCCTTGCTCAAACACACCTGCTGGATATGACTTCATAGTAATCACACTCTTTGTCATGTAGTACAATGGGGACTAGTGGCTGTGATGTGATATTCACAATGTGCTGTGAATGACACGCCTCTTGGAATAACACTGCTTCCACATTTCACATTGGCTGAGGATCCTCTGTGTATTGAGAATGAAATGAATTAGTATTCTTAGTTTTAATAAATTATGTTCAGTCCCATTGTGAGTGATCTGGACTAAGTGTCTGGCAACATCTGCAGTTATTCAACTGACAAATGGTCTATGAGCTGAAAGTTTCCTTAGCACAGGCAATAATGCAAGTTTGTTTCTTTGCAGATCATCCTGAATGTGGCCAAACCTGCACTGGATGTTTGCCTGTGATTTATGCAGGTGACAGCTGATGTGAATCTGTAACAAAGCCAATGTGAATGTGACAGTGGAGTGTTTTTGAAAATGTTTCACATTAATAAAAAAGTAATACTGGGGAAGTTACTTGGCTGTGGCTATCGCTATCTCTTTTTAGGCTAATATCCAGTTAGCACATTATATACTGGGGTGGCAAAGCACAGAAATCAGTGACCACCTATTTGTTTCTTTCATTTCCATTTAAAGGCCTTAAATTACACTTGACCTATTCTTCAATGTAAGAAAAAATGACAGAAAACTTATATGCCAAAAATACACAGATGTTTCCAATATAATCAAATGCAACAGTATTTAATATTTAAGTTCCAGTCTTTTGTGCCACATTTATTCTTAAGCCCAACCATTTACAGATGTGTTCCCAGGAAAAGCTGCTATCAAAGCTTTCACTGATATTATGTTCTTCTTCAAGGAGACACTTTCACACAAGCAACTAGCAGGACTGTAGGACTTAAGTCATGTTTCCTCTGGTCTTGGTGTTGCTGGTTTTTCGACTCTGACTTGTCTCAAACTTAGAAACAGTGTTTCCACTAGACATTTTTCTTTGTAGTGGCCGATGTTGCACTGATTCTTGCAGACACTGTTGCCACTGGTCAGCTTCATAGTCAGTGTTAGTGTAAGTGCTAAGGAGTCAGACCTAATTGTTGATTAAGTGAGCTTGTTCAGAAAACATGAATGGGATTTAATTATTTAGTCCAACCAGAACAGACCAAGCATCTCCAAGCATTTTGCACACAAGGCATTCATATTTTTCATTTTGGCCACAGAAATTTTGTTTGTAAGAGAAGAGAATCAAGTGAAATGTTCATATGTTACTTCAAATAAATACGGTCTGATTGATTCATACAGGGCTTTTACTCTGCACATGCTTTTATGGTTTTACAGTCTATTATTACTGTGTTTCACCGCATCACACACACACATTATAAATAAGTCACTAAGTCTAAGAATTCTCTTTTTCTGTTTCTCTCATTTGGACACAATATAGACTTGGACTCAAATATCTTTGGATTGGGTATGGATTCAACTAGTTTAGGATTTGTCTTGGAATCAACAATGGTGGTCTTAACTACAGCTGTAGAAACTACACACATACCTCAGCTGCCTCACACACATTTCTTTGTCATGACTCTGTTAAAAGAGTTATTACTGAAGAGATTAGAGAAAAGACTGTGCTTATAAAAGGAAGGAGGAAGTGAATATAAAATAAATGGAAAACAGAAGTTTTGAGTCTGAGTTCTAAAAAGTATGAAAAGATTTTAGACTTCCTGAGATTTTTGTATAATTTCTGTTCAGTATGTTTCCTGGTGCTGAGAAATTAATAACTTGTTTTGGTCAGTGATGAAATAAGAGACTTTTCTTTCAAAAGGCTGACTTTTACACAGGTAACAGGTCTTGCAAAATACACTGACTCCAAACAGGTTCTCCAAAACACATTCAGCAGAGAAACTGGAACCCAGCTGATTTTACCGTATAAAAGGTAGCAACGTAGCATTTCGATCTGGTCGCAATTTTATGTGAAAAGATTCTTTAATCCTGGAATTCCCTGTCATCTAAGTAACACATGTCTCAAGATGTATCTCCATTGTAGCAGAAACACACAAAAACTCTCAGAAGATTGGGAACTGATTATGATGTGATATAACTAGTCTAGGATTTGAAATGGAAATAACAATGATGGTCTTAGCTACAGCTCTAGAAGGTACATACACACACCTCAGCTGCCACACATTTCTTTGTCACAATGTTGGAAAAAGAGAAATTTCTGAGTTTAGATAGAAGACCAATATAGATTTATTTTAAATTAATGCTTATATTATTTATCATGTAACACAGCAGGTATTTTAGCAGAGTCCCGTTTTTTGTTTGGAAAAGGCTTTAAAAAACAGGTGCTTTTAATTGCTATGGACCATAAGGAATACAGACTGCAATAGCTAACAGGACTGTGTAGTCTATATCTGAAGACTTCCTTTTGAGATTTTCCTTAAAGGGCACTTGTTTGCTGTGTTATTATATTAAAAGCAATTAATAAATATTTAGTGAACAATTTAGCCAAATGTATTCTAATTAAGAATAACTATATACAGTGGGTAAAATATGTATTGGACATGCCACCAGTTTTCAAAGTAAATATATTTCTAAAGGTGCTATTGAAATTCTCACCAAATGTTGATAACAACACATCCAATCCAGACATGCAAGAAATCAAACAATAGATTTCTATACATACACAGGCCATGGCGGTTTAATGCATTACTTATTGTTTTCTTTTAAACAATTGTAACTGCTAATTCCAGGTCTCTCTGAAGCTCTCCAAAAGTGGTCCTTGGCTCTTGGACAACTTTTTTGATCATTCTTTTCACTCCCCTGTTGAAAATCTTGTGGGGAGAACCTGGTCATAGCCAGTTTATGGTGAAATTATGTTCTATCCATTTCTGGATTTTTGCACCAACACTGCTCATTGGAACCTTCAGTAGTTTAGAAATTCTTCAGTAGCCAATGCCATCAGTAGGTCTTGCAACAATACGATTATGAAGGTTACTCATTATGAGATGTTTCTTGTGTGACATTAGTAATCAGGTGCCTTTTTATAGCCATCAGTTGGGTCAGGGTTGCTTTCTAAGTACTGATTACTTAGGGACTGGTGTCATGACTTTCCATACCTTTTTGCACCTTCCGTTCTTCATGTGTTCAATACTTTTTCCCTGTTTCATTCCATTTTATTATACATAACTTAATGTATGGACATATATGGTTAGATCTTTTGCATGTGTGGATCAGATGAGTTGCTCCTGACATCTGGAGAGAGTTTCATGACAATAGCACTTTCAGAAATATATCACTTAGAAAATTGGTGACATGTTCAATACTTACTTTACCCACTGTTTGGTTCTTGTGTTAACCCTGAAAAATGTTGTAATACCAGTTGTAACCAGTACCCTTTTATTTAAACTATATAACTATATACTCCCCCCC
>JBBIGC010066950.1:0-10838 GCA_037576955.1 Lepidarchus adonis
ATATATTATTTTAATTTATATAGCCCCTTTCTCAAACTCAACATTGCTTTACATGGCAAAATAAAATTAAAAAAATAAATAAATAAATTGAAACAGTAAAGACACAAAAACAGTGACAAACAAACAGCAGGTAATCAAGAAATCAAGCGTGAGTAGTGGAATAGCACAGATTCTACTACTCACACAAATAAAAAGATCATGGCTTAGAATTGGTGGTAATGATAGGAACCTGAAATCTTAAGAGTTAAAAGCCTCTTAAAGCTACCTCACAGAAAGGTATTTCTCAGAATGGTTACTTAATACACAAGACTGTGCTTTGTTCTACTGTTCAGAATCAGAATCAGAAAACTTTATTGCTTATGCGATGACTGCCACAACACACAAAGAAACAGAGACACAGGAACAGTATAAAATAAAATAATGTAAAATAAAATAAGCCTAATAAAATCTAAATAGAAAATCTGTAGAAAAACAACAACCACTACATGAATAGACTATTGCACTTTTAGAAAAATCAGTAGTAATTAAGTAATATTAAATTATATTAAGTAATGTAGTTTGACTCAAACTTTAGAAAAAAGTGTTTTTTATTTTATTTTTTGCCTTTAGGATAATTGCACCTTGCCAGAACTCTAATGCTTTGTTGTATAGCATATTTATTGTGTAGAAAAGTTATAATCCATAATTTTTCTAAATGATAGGCTGTGAATTGGCAGTTAATTAGGTACACTTATTTCATCAGTTGCTGGACAATTTATATCCACCTTCCAACCTGTCCTTCTGTAGAAAGGGCTTGATGGACTACTAATGACCTGATTTGTGTGGTTGACCATTTCGAGCAGTGGCATTGCTTATAAGATAAGTGGGAAATTTCACAGCGTTACGGCAGAAAAAACAGCAAACAGAGTACTTAGAAAACCAATAAATAAGAAGTTACTTTTAGAAAGTTACAGGTAAGATAAAAGAAGACAAATTAAGATAATATAATATAAAAATTTAAAAAGTATCTACACAAGTAAGTAGTGCACAAAAGATACCACGAATAATGCATTAATTATGTTAAAAATGTGTTAAAATGTAAACAGTGTAGGAAAGACAAGAAATATTGCACAGGAACATATTGTACAGAGGAATATTGCACAAAATGAGAATATAAATATTGCACATTACATGTGATGGAGTGTATATGAGTATTTCAGGCACAACAGCCATTAGAAATGTGTGTATTAAGGGGAAATGTTCTCTTGTTCTCTGATTCGTTACCACAGCCCACAGGGTGGACGTATCACAGCACTGTTTTCCTCATCTGCTCAACAGCAATGACTTTGTGAGCACTAGTTTGCATGAGGTACACAGCGACAAGGTCACACCCGTAGAGAGATAATATCTGCTGCTGGAGCTTCATGGCGGAAAACACTGTTTAGGCCTCCCTGCTTAGGCCTGAAGCTACATATTCATGACATGTATATGCAAATGTGGCAATGGTCCAACAAAAATGAAGACTTCACCCAAAATTTTTGCTGCTTTTTTCAGCCTGCTTTCACATTTCTATGATTTTTCTCAGCGTTTACAGTATAGTATGACAACACAAATGGCTTGTCAGTAGCTCCCAAACAGTTCATGTCCAAATCAATCACCATTTTGACCTCATGAATGCTTCTAAACCAAATGGGATTAGCAAAGGGCTATCTTGTTACTCAGTCTGCCATGTGAATTAGTCATCTTTTTTTTGTTTTGTTGCAAGATGAATAGTCAGACAAAGCAGTTTTGTGATTCCCACAAACATCTGCCACAGCTCCTGCTGGATCCCTATTTTTCATTAGCATTGCATTGCTAGCGCTGAGCAGGCGTGAATCTAAGCAGTGCATTTGCTCAAAGAAGCACATAAATTGATTGTATTGTGTTTTCTTGAACATCTTGTATACTTGTAACACTTTTGACCTCGGTTTGTTCTCTGTAGAAGGCAATCTGGCATACAGTTGAGTAAAGGGTGATGAAGCAGGGGGACAACAACAACAAAAAAATTACATGCACCAGAAATGCAGCTTAGTGTGACCTTTCAACATAACGTTGAATAACAAATATAAAATATATAAAATCATTGCAATCATATAAGATCATTGCAAGAATGTATGTAGTGTGTGAACAAGGTGCTGGATTCACTAAAGTAGGTGCTAAGAGTTGCTAGCCTTTGAAGTGGAAGAATTGGCGAAGTCAGAGCTGGGACTTTGCAATAGCTCTCCGCTCATTAGCATGTGGCAGCTAGTCACATATCCAGGGTTCATTATATGCCAAATCCAGTCTGGAAGGTTCTGGTTCTGATATTGAATAATGGGTATATGACTAACTAAGAACTGGTATGAGCTAAGCTGGCAACAGCTCTCCACTCATTAGCATCTGCCAGCTAGTCACATATCTAGGGTTCAATATTTGTTGGAGCAAACCAGAGCCAGAACAGGGATTTACTAAAATTGGTGCCAAATCCAGTCTGGAAGGTTCTGGCTCTGATATTGAACACTGGGTATGTGGCTAACTAAGAACTGGTATGAGCTAAGCTGGTAACAGTTCTCCACTCATTAGCATGTACAAGCTAGCGTGTCGTCTAGACCTAGCTGCACCATTTCAATGATATTCACACAGCTGACTATTCATACTCACTGTTTTTATGAGCAAGGGTTCACGGTGTCACATTGCTCTGCCCATGGCTGGTACTTAAGGGGCGGATGAAGCCAGTGGCGATGAGTTGAGGTCAAAGATGAGTCTACCAGCTAGTACTGAGCTTCTCTCTTTGGTGATGGCAACCAAAAATCGATACGTCTCCTCCAGCGGCTCGCCATTCGCCATCAATAAACCAATTGACATCAAAGTCAGGAGAAGATGGTAAGATCTGGAAATATTATTGGTTACTTTTGCCTTAGACCTCACAGTCAAGCTGTTTTACTTTTGCAGGTTGCTTACATTATAATTTAAGATCATACACCTGTATTTTGCATTGCACTGTGTTCCAAAACATCAGTGCTACATATGGCTTGAGTCAAATAAAAGTCCTCCTCAGTGGAGTAAATGGAGGAATGTAATTGTTTTATCTCATTAGCTAATCAAATTGGCTTAAATGGATGTAAAAGATCTGCACCATTACCCAGGCCTTTCCACCTGCAAGAGAAGGAAGTATGCAGAACCATGCTAGATAAAATAATGGAAACAACAAATAAAGGGGTTGCTGTATTACATTAAATTATGTTAACACATTATTTTCTTATTTACTCCAATATAATTTGTTTAAAGGAACACTGTAAAGGCAAGTGTTGCTTAAGCTTCTTGAAAACAAGGACATTGTATCCAGAGTTAGAATGTTCCAAGATACCATGCAGTCTTATAATATAATATATGGAGATCAATAAATGAATGTTTTCAATGTTTTTGGAAAAAACACCTTTTTAATATGGGCTAATTGTTTACAATAATAACTGTTTATTGTCAAATAATTGTATTTTTACATTGAACAAACTACATAATTAGAACAAAGTGAAACGCCATGATATATTTTGTTCAAAGTTTTAATTCACGTTTATCAATTTTTTACTGAATTTAACATAAATGATAAAGATAAAATGAAACAATATGTTGCATGTGCAAATTTTTTTGCCTTTAAAGATCCACATTGTGACATGGTTCCTGGATCTGGTCTTGTGTTTTGGTTTTGGTTTTTAGCCTTTTTTGTGTCTCTGCCCAGTGCAAAGGTGTCTAGTATTGTCCTTGTGTATTTAAACAATTGTGTTTCGTCTATATTTCATGTTGTGTTGTGTTTTCTAATTATTCTTCTGGTTTAATAAATATCCCTAAACCTTACACAGCCTGAAATCACAGCCTCCACACGTTCCTTGTAGTCTTTCGATTTTCTATTTCCTGCACAATTGTATTAGAAATATTATAATCTTGCATCAACTCGTTTGCTTTTTCTCCAAATTTTAACATTTTCTTTCATCAGACCACAGCACTCGACACACTAAGTACACTAAGTATCTTAAGTGTTATTTTGTGTAATTCAGATGAAGACATTTTTGTCTGCCAAATCTTCACTTTGACAGTGACGTAGGGGTTTTGCTTTTCATTGCGGATGGGAAGTGAGTGTTTTTGCAAATACCAGGAGGCAATGCTCCATTGTGTTTGGTGCAAAGCAGCTTAAGATCAGTGAATTTGCTGGGTCTGCTTATTTGATCAGAAGCTGCCTAAGAATGGCACAAACATACGTTGCATAGCCAACATTTAGACTGGACCTTCCATCTTTATGCATTGAGGATTATGGCTTGCTTATGGCCATGCATGTTTATTAATGTTTTTAATGGTGCTGCATGATTGTAGATAATTGTAGTCTCAACTCTGCTGCCTCTGTTTATCAGGGTTGTTGGTGAAAAGCTTTGAGCTGGAGGGTTTAGCAGCCTGGCTAAGGGGAAAGACCAGAGGGCTTAATCAAGCTCTCATGGGTCTCTGGCCACAACCAGTTCACTTAGTGACCTACGCAAGCCCCATCAAAAGGTATTACACCAGCCGGCCCCTCCTGCAGCGCAACTTAATGTCTTAAGCAAAACAGGAGGCTTAGAATAAGGACCATTTAGCCACAGAGGAAATGCTAGTGCAGTCAGACCTGACGCAAACAGCCGCCTGGCATCTGACGTACTAAGAGGCCTGGGGGAAAGACGATATAGCCCACGGGTGCTTCCTCACCTCAGAGAGCTCTTTTGGTCTCTTGACTTGAGATCTAAAACCACACCCACTCACATGCATCTCCTCAGGGGCTGTATCTAACTTCTAGTAACCTTACTGTAAACCTCTAGGAGGTTCCCTGTGGCAACAGTAAAGATGGGATTTCCTTTCCTCCCTTGTCCAGTTTTTTCCCCACTTTTCATCTCTTTATTTGGGTGGTACTGTATGCAGGTATGGTTTGGGGGAAGGGGCAATTGGTCGGTAGGTAGAGTATAATAAGAATAAAAAAATTGAATTAAAATGTTTGCTAAAATTTTTTAATTTGTTTAAGTAAATGGTTTGGTTGAGCATAGCATGTAGTATGTCAGTATGCAAGAAGGTAATCCTTTGTCTCATGTAAAGACATCTTTATTTTAATGATGATCAGATCATTTTTTTTACATTAACTTAGTTCTGAACATTTGTCTCAAAGACAAATCAATAAATTCCACTTATCAATCAGGTGGTGATTAATGTATTCTAGCTGCACACAACTGAATGCTGACGTTAAATGCTTGATTGTGGGTCCACGTTTGTTTAACTAGTATATTTGTTTCATAATTTAAAAAGTACAATACGGTACCACTGTACACTAACACTACCCCAATAAGAGTAAACTAATTAATCATTGGTTTATTCATGGTAAGTGATTAGACTATAAAAGCACCTTAACACAGTTTTAACACACAAACAATGTTTTGTCACTTTTACACCTAAATTACAACTCTCAGAAATTATTTTTGGTATAAAGTGTTATAGTGTGTTCATTATATAAGCCCAAACACATCTCCACCCAAGTCATCACTGTGACAATTTATTTATGTTATATGTAACTGCTTATTAATGCTAATTATGAGCCACTAATTATAAACAATTAAACACTTTATATGGGTAGTGTTACTGTACCAAAGTTGGTACCAAAAGTATAATATTTACTCAGTAATTAGCAACAGCATAATTAGCATGTGGAACCTTGTATCAAATTATATATTTCCATATATTATAACCAATAGCAGTAAAGTGTCCATTTCCAGTTGAACCTACTGAAGTCAATGACAGTGCAAGTGGATTTGTTCATCTCCCTACCTGAGTGAGTGCAGGGAAGGACAGGGAGACTGACTCAGGGGGGAGGGGGAGGGAAGCCCTGAGCTGCGTGAAGCCCAAGGCTGAACTCCATGTCCCCAAGGCCTAACAAGATTAAGGGGAGAAAAGCAGGATGGGTAAAAGGAGGCCAGAGGGAGTGGTGTAGGCCGTTACTTTATGCAGGAGGGGGTGGGGAGGGCAAGGCACGGCCGAGTCCAGGAAGCAACTGGTACAGTATGCGTCTCAAACTCAGCTTCAGGCGCAGGAAATAAACAGGCCCAGTGGCCATGGACTGGCACAGGGACCCCACAGGCAACTTTATAGCCCCCAGCCACGTTGTGCCCAGAGGCATGAAGAGAAAGCGACTGCTGCGATCCTACAGGTACTGTACCCTACAGCCAGCGCTTCTTATTTGTTCTTTTTGTTCTAACTTACATTGAGAAAGGCAGCTTGCAGCAGCTTGTACATGCAAGATGCATGCTGTTGTAGGAATCATCTTACCTTAGGTCTTTTGCATCTGAGCATTGGAGTTCACTGAGCCTTAGAGCACATAGATGTATTCACTAGGTTCCAACTCTCAGTGAGTGAACTCAATAGAAAATAAATCCACTCTCACTGCCTCTCTCTCCCTGTCTTCACCCCTTTCGTCGTTTCTTCAGGTCACAGTTATGTTAAGATGGTGATGCTGCTATTTTTGTAGGTCCTGTATGAGAAAAGCCTTATGTCACCTTATGTCGCCTTATGTACTAGCACGAAACAGGTTTAGTATTGATTGTGAATGGACACAGGCCCCTATTGATTTCATAATTCATAATTTTTGTGAGTAAAGGAGAAGTAAAGCTAAAGAAGTTCAGACCATGTTAAGACACTGTTATATATTTACATATCATATATTTATTTATTGTTTTAAATTATTTTTTTATTTTCAAATAATTTTTAAATTTTTCTTTTTTGTTTTTTTTTCTGTTGTGTAGTATGTTTTTTACTGTGGCTCAGTGTTTAATCCTGTATCCTCACAGTAGGAAGGTCCTGGGTTCAACCCCCGGGTCAGGGGAGTTTTCAAGCCTTCCCTATGTGTGAATGGGGTTTCTACTGGCTACTGTAAATTACCCATAGTTGTGAGTGTATGTGTTAATGGTTGTCTGTCTAGGGATGACAGATCCAGAAAATAACCCAAATTGGGATAAGCAGCTTGGATAATACAATTATACTATTGGGCTAAATATGTATATATGTAGTAAAATAATGTTTTTTATGCTAAATTATATATTTTTACTGTTGTCTGTTTTTTATTTACTTATTTATTAACATATCTTTACTCACATACACAGTGCAGTAGATGGCTAGAGACAATATAATCATCAGCCCATGCTGAGTAGTCTCAAATCGTGTTGCAATTCATTGTTAGTTTTGAAAGAGGATGTTGCGCACAGTTTACACTTAGCACCGCTAACGCTGAAGTGCTACTTATAGGCTCCACCAGAATCACACCACAAACTCTCACACCACATGAAATGTGCAAAAAAATAACCCTTCAAAACACACTCTATGTGCATTGCAGACATTAAGGCTGCAGCAGTTCCTCTTGATGCATGAGCACAATGTAGAAGTCACAGAACGTTTTCCAGTCTGTTTTTGTCGTGACCGCTATATTGATTTATGAGCTTATCTTGTACGTGGTGTTTGACATTGTTTATGAAGCAAATTTTTCTTAAATTTCTATCAGTCACGCAGGGAAAAAAGAATTCACACTGGCCATTTGGTTCAATTTTTAGCACTAGAGGGCCCCATAGCTTCAGGAACCATATAGGGAACCAGAAACCTTATATTTCTATATGTAAAAGCAGAGAGAGTGTTTTTTGCTTATACCACCCCAGCAAGCCACAAGGGCAGAGTGAATGTACAGCAGTGTGTGGTGGATATTACCTGGAGTTTACTTGGAAGCAGTATTGCTTAATATTTTGTGAACTACTTGAGTGTGTGTCAGTGTGAGTGTCAGAGGTTGCATGTC
The DNA here is from genome assembly GCA_037576955.1 of Lepidarchus adonis. Lineage (NCBI taxonomy): Eukaryota > Metazoa > Chordata > Actinopteri > Characiformes > Lepidarchidae > Lepidarchus > Lepidarchus adonis. Next base: position 7,838 of record JBBIGC010066950.1, read on the forward strand.
CTGAAGCTACAGCACATACAGTACAAGCACTATGGCATTCATGTGACAATGGGACACGATCCTCTCTCCTTTCCCTGCCCCCTCTCTCAATCTGAAAGAAAATATAAAAATGGTTCACGCTTCCTAACAGCCTACGAGGCACTTGTGCCCAAGTAGCATGAAATCTTCTTTGGAAATCAGCCGAGTTCAGGATTTCACTGCTAACGCTATTTAAGTTGTGTATAGGTTCAGCTCTCATAGTCGTCCTTATGACCATCATCACTGTCCAAAGATATAATTCATATAGATTATTCTACATTATATGAACACATCAGTTTTGCTAAAGATATAAAACACTTGCTGCCCTTTGCATTCTGTGAAAATGTCCAAGACAGTTGAAATGGTCCAGAATTATTAGGAGTAAGATATCTCAAATATTCTAATATTCAGAAATAATAATGGTGATGATCATGTTGTAGTAGTATTCAATAGAAATAAAATATCATCGTCATCATCATCATCGTATTTTATTTTTAACATATTTATACTACTACTTGTTATGGTTAGTCAGTAATAATAATAGAAGTAATAATGATAATAATAACAACAACAATAATTAATTTTAAACAATAATTATTATTATTACAAACGATCCATAAATTATTATTATTATTATTATTATTATTATTATTATTATAGCTTTTATATATAATATTGACATATAATATATTAATATAATACTAGTTATGGTTAGTTAATGTTTTAAAATGAATAAACAATATTATTTTTACGTTTTGTGATTTTACACAAATCAGTGAATAAAAAAAGATTATCTTTCACAGAAAGATGCATAAACGTGTAGGATTGAATACATAGGGAATACAAACATATAGCATCATAGAGAAGCTGTATGTGTTTTATGCACAGTTTGAAACCATGACATGCTAATAAACAACACTTTACTGTTGCGTTTAGAGCCTGGATATGTGATAGGCCTGCTGTTGTTGCTGCTCCAGTTAAGGGCAGCATTGTTCAGTGACCCCCCCTCCTCCATCCTTCCTTCGTTCCACCTCGGATCTGATGCTTTGAAACAGTATCTGCACTTCCATATATGTAACCGCAGAACAGCTGGTGTGTTTTGAAACACACTCAGCTATCATGCTCAGCTATCAATAGCCACTGCTCCAACATCGCACCCATGATGGATAATGCATGTTATCTCTACTTTGTCTCTCAGCCTCTTTTTAAGTGATGCCTTTCAACTACTGTGAAGTGATGTTCTACTTTGCCGTTCATAACTGACCGTTTTCTCCAAACTCTATGTGCTACGACTGGGGGTTGAGTTACCGCTGGGTAAAATGCATCAACTTTAAAAAGGGACATTTAAGAAAACCAGTGTATCATCAGACCTGGTCACTACAGTACGCAGTAAAAGGTTTTCATTTCATGTGCATTTGTGGAGTCAGGCCCTGTGTTCATAGCTTTCAATAGGGACGGGAGTGCTTCCTCTAAAAAATTGATTTCTTGATTCCAGGCATTTAGGAATCGAGAATCAACTCCAAAGCTATAGACTTGGTTTCATACAGTGATATTGCATTGTGCATAAACCTATGCACACATGGAGTGTGATGCTATCTGCAGTCACTGTGTATGAAAAAAGCAAAAATCAATAGTTCAGCTCAGTGGCAGTTCTGGTCCAGGAGGGACAGTGTGCAGCACAGCTTGGTAGTTCCTCATCTCAAACACATTTACTAAACCTGGCAAGTAACAGGTGAGTTGAACAAGGTGTGTTTGCTCAGCAAACTGTGCACCAGGAATATTCATATAATTGCTAATTCAAAATAGAAATGATGTACACTTTTGTGCGAAATGTCTTTCTCTGTGTCTTTGGAGCTGAGATTATCGCATGGAATTAATCTCTAAACCATCTCCCCAAGTCCCATTGCTTGGAATTGAGATCAACTTCAGTTCCTAGAAGCTCTCAGTGGTTCTTACACCTGGTATACGACACCTGGTGTCTGGCATTACTATTACATTTACATTTGCATTTGCATTTATTCATTTTTCTGACGCTTTTGTCCAAAGAGACTTCCAGGTACAGGAACAATCAAGCATAAATTCAGACATGACAACACTGATGTGAGAATTACAGGAGTTCAACACATTCCTCTTAGTCATAGAAACAGTGCAGGTGCTACAACAGTGCACATGATAAGTGCTACAACATTACTATCTGAAAGATAAAACACATTCTCTGTTATCATTAAGTGCTTATGATTAAGTCTAAACAGACGGTGAGTGCTACAGCATAAACAACATGATCTATTAATGTCTAGTAGTGCTAAAAGAGTCCAGGACCTTCTTCTTTATCATTAGTGCTTCAGCTTCAACTTCAAGTGTAAAAATGTACACATTCTCTCCAGAAAACAAACGTAAATGGTATTTTCTGTTAAATCTAGCTCACAATTTCTATTTATATGCTGAGTTTGAACATAATGGAAAATTTGGGCTATTTTCAAACTCTATTAAACAAAAAGTTAGTGTTTTGAATCATTGTCCTGCTCTGTTAATTGTTCCTTAAATAAATTTTTTCTGAATTCACTTAACACTAAAATATTCTTATTGTGCTGATATTCAGTGAAATTTCATGAGATTTCAGATCTGCTGCATCATGTACTAAACAATCATGATTCAGCTGCTATATCTATCGCTATATATATATCTATCTGTGTATTTGTCATGTAGATGCTAACTCTTGGAATATACACTTTATCAGTGTGTACTCAAAAGCGTTGCACTTGGAAATATCTCATGTTTTTCTGACTCTACGCCTTCAGATACAGCATCACATCTCTTCCTCACTAATTTCTTTAATTAGGCTGCCTCTGTACTGGCTGTGGAAATGGCTCAGTAATACAGGATAATGAAGGGCAGGTTAGAATGCAGTGTGTGTGTGTGTGTGTGTGTGTGTGTGTGTGTGTGTGTGTGTATACGTGGGGGGAGAGGGGGGGGGGGGGTTTTT
>JBBIGC010066961.1:0-25388 GCA_037576955.1 Lepidarchus adonis
AGGTAAGAACGTGCAGTGACTGAGCCATGTACAATAACCAAATCTGTTTTGCGCTGACTGGTGATGCCTGTCCAGACCTCCTCCACCAAAGCAAACCCTGGGACCATGTTGACCTCAGCGTATCGCTCACTTCCAGTAACACTGACCCAACACTCATCAGTGAACAGGACGGTACCACTGCTGCATTGTCCAGGTAACATGGTCTTGTGCCCACTGCTCACGTTCACTGTGGTGTCTTGATGTCAGTGGAGTCACCTGCAACGGTCGTCTGCATTCAAGCCAAAGCGTCTGGAAACACTAGTTCCCCTCACATCTCGTAAACGAGCTGCAGCTGTGTGGCAGTTACATAACTATGTCTGAGTTCATTGGTCCTTAGGTACTGGTCATGGTTGCGGTCTGTTACTCGTGGGCTCCACTCGTGGGTCTGTCATGAATTCTGTCAGTAGTTCTGTGTGTTGATGCAAATCTGCTGATGACACTGAGACACACCAAGTACACGAGCAACATCTAACCGCCTACCACCGACCCGAAGGCGCCGTGTCCAGGTGGTGCTGCTCGTCCTTTAAGTGATGTCATGTGTTCATGGCTGTTTGAATGATGAACTTGGAATGACTTACTGACAATAGCAGCTTTTATATCCACAGAATGTTGAAACTGATGCCACATTGAGAAAGATTGTCTTTTTGTATTGGCCCCAATATAAGGCGCCTGTACACAATGACACCATTACATGGAAAACACACAATGAGGTGTATCTATCACGCCAATACAACTGCCTCCCTATTCCAAAAATGTCTGAAATGAAACAAACATTGTATGTATGACATCCACTAAGTCTCTCACAATATCTCTAATTTATTGTGAGTAGTGTATTTTTAGGACAAATAAATAGAAAGATATTTTAGCTCTGCAGCTCAGCGTTGCAAATACATTCTGAGCCTCTGGAGCACAATAAAAGAAATTTTAAGCAATAATCAGCAAACATTGAAATTATTCCAATACCTTCTTGAATCCCTGCTTACTTGACTTACAGGGAAAAGTATTAGATTTAATGTTTAAAACATTATAATTTTTATAGTGCTTCCCAGTATGAATGTGTTATAAGTCTTACAATCTTGTACAATGTCAAAACAGTCTTAAACCCAACAGAGACCATGAGAACACAGATGGACTCATAGGGTTCAAGAGTTTATTTAATTATTTTATATTGTTAAATTTTGTCCTTGAGTAAAAAAAAATATTTTACATTAAGATTCTCATATTTCAACTCTGTTAACATTCAGAACACAAATTCACAAAAAAGCAAATCCCATTAATTACACTGACACAGGAGCATAACCTGCATGACTGAAAAACTCAGTTGGTTTACCTACCTAGCTTATCAGCCAATTTTTGTGCCAGCGCGCCTTTTCCAGATGCCAGATTGCCATCAACACAGAAAATCTTGCTGTTTTCCGTAAACCTAGGAGTTGTTCTCTCCCCCAGAGCATACGCCCACCATCCATATCGCAGATTTCTGACAGTGGAGGTGTGGATTCCAGCCTGTTAAAGAAAAACAGTTGCACCAATTAGACTCCTTCTAATGTTAAAAAATTAAAAAGTATATAAAGAGTTAAAAGACAAAATGTTTTATTAAATCACAAGGTTATCAAATTTTAACTAGGGGTTGTTAATGGGAACAATCAAATCAATGTGGATAATCTGGTCAAATAAATATAATACATATTTATATGTTTATTATAGGGAACTAAAACGTGAAAGTACACAAATAATACAATACAATTAAATAATGTAATATACACGTAGAATGCTCAGCAACATGATTAATAACCATTTATTATACCAACTTTCACTTAAAATTTTTGGGTGGGGACTAAAAGCAAATATCTCTCAACTTTCAAACAAAGAGCTTAATAATATATATATATAAAAATACATATGCAGATTAAAGTTCTAGATCTTTAGGCTACCAACTTAGCTACCAGTAATTCTTTTTAACAAAAGAAAAATTCATTTTGCCTTTTTAAATGCTGTCAAATCTTAATTTTTAAATTCATCAGCCTGCAGCACTTTCTGCAGGCCTATATGTTTTCAGAATCAGAATCAGAAGAACTTTATTGTCCCAAAGGAAATTGCTTATGTAGCGGCTGCAACATAGAGACAGTGACAAAAAATAACCATACATCTTATACTAATAAAAATACAAAGGTAATAAATATAAAAGTACTAAAGATACAAGGTAAAAATGTAAAACGTACAATGGTAACACAAAACTACAAATGTAGACTGTGATTTTAAATGAAAGCAGTAAAATAAGATAAATAAGAAGATAAATAGCATAAATAAATTGTAGTAAAAAAGCAGTAAATTGCAGTGATTGCACTCATACTGTATACTGCACTTTGGGGTTGGTGAGGTGAGGTTGGTGATGTGCAGCATGTAATAATGTAATATTGTAATGTTTTGATGCTGTAATGCTCTGTGTAATGAGAGAGTCATTCATTATTTCAATTTCACATCATAACAGATATAATTTAAGGAAATGATATATAAACCATATTATATATACATCAATTAGATATCACATTATGACTAGAAGAAATGTATTTCAGTACAGAAGGATCTGTCAGGGAGTTGGGATGAATTAGGCAGCAACAACTGCACATGTTTCTTTGATTCCCCCTCTGCTTTTGCATAATTTGAAATAAAATAATTGAGACATGACTAAAGTGCATACAATTTAGTTTCACCATGAAAAATGTACAACTCTTTTTACACAAGTTCATAGGTACCATAATGTTTGGGACAATTGGCTTTACAGGTGTTCGTGATTACGCTGGTGTGTTTAATTGGTACAGGGATAAGAAACCTAGGCTTGCTTCTACCATTTGGAGTCTGTAGTTGCCATTGTTCAAAAGCTGTGACAATAAAAGTCAAGGAAGCTATTGTGAGGCTGAAAAACAAGAACAAAACCATTAGACGCATCAGCCAAACCTTAGGATTACCTAAATTAACTGTCTGCAATATCATTAAGAAGATAAAATGCACTAGTGAATTCTGTAATCACAAAATGACTGGTAGGCCAAGGAGGACCGCCACTGCTGATGACGGAAGAATCCTTACTATGGTAAAGAAAAATCCTCAAACTCTTGTGCAACAGATTTTCAGGAGGCAGGAGTCTTTGTCAGAGACTACTAACTGCAGAAGACTTCATGAACAGAAGTGATGGCAAGAGGAAAATGAAGAGACTGAAAGAAACTGCTCAAGGTCCAATACATACCAGCTCATCTGTTAAACATGGTGGTGGGGCTGTATGGCAGCCAGAGAAACTGGCACACTTTTTCCATTGATTATGTAACTGCTCATGGCAGTTGCACAATGAATTCTGAGGTATGTAGAAAAATCTGGCTCTAGTAAATGCCTCTAAATTCTTTGCATACATTTCAATTTTATACTGCAACAAGATAATGATCCCAAACATTCAGCTAATGCAACATGTGAGTTTCTCAAAGGTGAAAAATGAAAAAGTATTCAATAACCAAGCAATTAACCTGATTTAAATCCAAATAGTTATGCCTTCCATATGCTGAAGAAGAATGTGGCAGTAGTAAAAACTTGGCAGAACATCACCAGAGAAAATACTGAGCACCTGGTGGTGATGTCTATGCATCACAGTCACTGCACGCAAGGGATATGCAACGAAGTACTAAACATGACTGCGTTAATATACTTACCATTACTTTGTTCCAAACATTATGGTGCCATAAAGTGTAAATATATATACACAATTAAAAAAATGCAAATAACTTTAAATTATAGACTGGAACGTGCACTTTAATCACGTCTGAACTGTATGATTTAAAATTTTAAATGAAGGGATAAATCAAAGAAACATGTGACCCAAGCATATATAATGTATTACAGTATTAATATGTATAATATAATATAAGTTTGTTAATTGCACGAAAACATCTCCAAATAGCAAAACAGACAAAATGCTATAAAGACAGAGTGACCTAAACAAGATGAACAGCTGATGGGAACAACGTGAAGTTTATTCAGTACTAACATGGGTAAAAACAGATGTGTTTCCTTTATAATATTAAATATTAAAAATTCATCAGAATATGTTGGTGACCTATGAGGAGTGTGTATGTTAGTGTGTGTCCTTGCTTTCTGTCAGAATGAGCCCGGACGTTTAAAGGTCTGCTTTGGTGTCTTACCGTTCGTATAAACGCACACGTGCTGAACGTCGCTGCTCCCGTGGGCATGACCAACCGCACAACCCGCAGCGCCATTCTCCAACAAAATAACAACTTAAAAAGAGAAAAATACAAATTCCTCTCTAATGTTGCCCTCCGTCACCGGAAGGACCTCGCCGTCGCGAGAATTCTACGTCATCGGATAGGCTTTGGCTGTGCCTGCACTGAATTTGGTCGCTGTACAAAAGTATTAGAATAATTAGATGCTGTAAAAAATAAATTTAAAAATAAAAATAAAAACATTATATGTTGCATGGCTTTGGAGTAAATGTAAACAGCAAATGTATTTTTAAAAATCTTTCTTAATTCAGTAGCCTAACCCAAAGCCGGAAGGGGGCAATATTGATCTGCTGAGTTGAGTTATACCTTACTGGTTACCTAATGCGCCCAAGGCAAAACTGAAGTAGCCTAATAAGGGATTCAGGAAAAGTGTAGCCAAACCAAGTCCTGGATGAGAAATATAGAAATAAATTATGTGTATTCAGTGTTGTCAAAAGTGTTTACTCCATTCCCAAGTTCCACAGTCAATTTTGTTGTCCAGTGAGCAAGCGTATCAACAAATGCAACACTATTGTATCTAATCTGCAAATAACTTTTTTTCAATTACACTAGTCATGCACAAGATTGATACTAGCCCTATTGAAACAGTATGGTACATTGCATTAATCATTGAAGAAATTGTGGCACACCAGAGAAATTATGCTTTCTCAGGCAGTGCCATCTTTTTACCATATTATGCACTGTAGATGTGGACAAACACAGCCCAAATTCAACCTTGCACTGAAAAATTAAAAATAAAGTTCTCTGATCAATTTTGTTCCATTTCAACTGACCATGTTAAATTTTATACCCCATCATGATTCCTCACCTTCTATGAATTTGCCTGCTTAGTATGGAGTCTTCCAGATCAGAGTTACTTCAGCAGTCCATGCACTTTTCTAATCTGTTCTTATATCTTATTTCAAAGTCAAAGTCAAAGTCAAAGTAAACTTTATTGTCATCTCTGCTATATACAGTACAGTATACAGAGAGACGAGACGACGAGGCTCCAGCTAAGTGGCATATAAATACAAATCAAACACATATGACAATACAACACAGTACGACACAGTAGCAGCAGCACAGATCAAACAAAAATGACACAGGGTAGGGATATGTATACAAAATAGTGGGGGGAGACAGTATCTGTGCAGAGTAATAAATTAATAAATAATGAACTCTGTTAAGTAATCAAATCCTATATTTGTGAATATTTACAAACTACAGTAAATTTGTCAATAAAATGATTGAAAATCTTTTCGTTGAGCAGATAAATAACGCTCATGCATATTAACACTTCAAAGATTTTAGTTTTATTGCAGTTTTGAAAAATATCCCAACTTTTCTGCAAATGGGGTTTGTATGTTGTTGTTTATATTTGTTCAAGTTTACTTTGGTTTATATGCATATGGACTTAAAAGGCAAGAAGTTTATTGTTTCTTCACAGGCTTCTGTTTTAACTGATTCTTTCCATCTTTCGTCTGCCACTGGTCAGGAATGTACAGTACAGTGCCCGCATCTCATCCTGGTTCACTTCAGAGTTGAGGTCTTTTAAAACTGCTGGCAGGCACCTTGAAAGGCTCTATAAAAAGACTGGTCTTACTGTCCACTCCTTAGCATATGCTGACCATATCGATCTGCCCTTAACATTGTCAAGGCCAAAGATCTAATTGGTCAATTAGTGCATATCCGTTTGCATGTGATTCATTAAATCTGTTTGTGCCAAAACAACAGGAAATGACAGGAGAGTCCAGTCTTCAAAACCTGTCTGTCCATCCCCCCGAGTTTGCCCTTTTTAAAAAAAGACTAAAAACTGCACTATTTTCCACAGCCTATAACTAAACAGGTAATTACCTACACACCTTGTCTATTTATTATACTATTTATTTCTCTCTATTTTCTCCCTCTCTATTTTCTCTCTCTCTATTTTATCCAATTTGAATATTATTTTCTTTTATGCATATTTATTCATTTTTTATCTATTGCTTTTATTTTGTGCTTATTTCGTTTATTCTTTTGGCCTGTTTTTATGCTTTTACATTTTTCATTTACCTTGTGTATTTTAATGTGCTATATACAGTAAATAAAATTGCCTTGCCTTATTTGTCCCAACCTTTTTGAGATGTGTTGCTGCCATCAAATTTAAAATTAGCTAATTTTTTTCATGCAATAGCAACATGTCTCACTTCCAACATTTGATATGTTTTCTATGTTTTATTGTGAATAAAACGTCTTTATGACATTTGCACATCATTGCATTCTGATCATTCAAATTTTATTTATATTAGGATTTAGTGTTCAAACGTTGTGGAAATGGGGTAGCGCATTCATTTTAGGATTAGCATTTGCAGAAATTCATGATTTTCTGCATAAAAATTATGAACTGTGATCTGATCATCTTGGCAAACATAATTTGCCTAAAATAACAACAAAAAATGTTTGTATTTATTTTCTGAGAACAACCATTAAGGTCTTAGCTTTTCAGATGCTTGTTAATAAAATAAATTTGAGGTGTGTACAGTACCAGAGCTACGTTGACTGATAAAACACACAAGTAGAATATGCCATATGCCTCGGCCAAAAAGAACTTTCAGAGGATCTACAATCAAGAATTGTTGATTTGTATAAAGCTGGAAAGGGTTACAAAGTGATTTCAAAGACTTTAGAAATACACCAGTCTATTAAATGTACAAATGGAAACACTCTGGGACTGTGGCTACTCTACTAAGAAGTGGGTGCCCAGTGAAAAAGCAAACTCTCATCAATGAGGTAAAGAAACAACCCCAAGTGACATCCAAATATTTGAAGGCATCATTGGAACTGGCTAGCCTCTGTGTTCATGGTTCACAGTACATTTAACAAGCAGGGTGTCTATGGCGAAAAGTCACGTTGACACTCCACAGCGGTATTGGCAAAATGTTTTGTGGACTGATCAAACTACTTGGGAAGAACACCCAGCACTACATGTGTTGTAAAATGGGCTCTGCATATTGAAAACATTATCCCATAGTAACCCACCAAGTATAGTGAAGAAAACACCATGAATTGGGCCTGCTTTGCTGCATCAGGGCCTGGCCAGTTTGCCATAATTGAGGGGAAGACGAATCAAAGTGTTGCAAAAAACATTTTCAGGATATTGTGAGAATGTCTGTTCATTGGCTGGAACTCTATAGAAGGTGGGTGATGTAACAGGACAATGACACAAAACACCAGAGCAAGTCAGAGCCCAGACCTCAACCCAATAGAGATGCTATGAAATGACTTGAGGAAAGCCATGCACATAGGACACTCAAAGAATATAATGGAGCTAAAGAAGTTCTGCCAGGGAAAAGGGTTAAAATTCCTCCTGAACAATGTGTAGGTCTGATTCACAGCTACAGGAAGTTATTGCTGCCAAGGTGTGGTCAACCAGTTAATAATTATGAAGGTTCACATACCTTTTCCTTTGTTTATAGCATTTTTTCACACCTGCCTAAAACTTTTGTGCAGTACTGCATATTTGTCAATGTACAAACCCTAGATGGAAAAGTTTTGATAATTTCCAAAATACAATACAATCTGTGATATGTTTTTGTTTTTGCTGAGAAAAGTACAAAGAAAAGTCTTTCAAAAGTTTTACTGACCAACTGAATGTGCACAAATGTAGAATTTGATAACTGCAACACACTCAACAGAATTCCTTTTAGATGGAAGGTTAAAATTATTCACTCTGAATAAGAATGTTGGCCAAATGTAGTAAAAGCAAATGCAAATGGACCAAATAAAATGACTGAATGATCTGCATACCTGTCTACTTTGCTGTCTGTCTACCTACTCACCTGTCTACCAATACACATGGCTCACTGTCTTCCTACCTGCATGTTTACTACCAACCAACCGTTTTACAAACCTGTCTACTTCCTATCAGCCACCCTGTGCTCCATACCTGCCTATGTGCCAAACCGTCTACCAGCTTGCCAACCAACCTGCCATCTGTCTTTCTATCTGCCCATCTGCCTGCATGCTTGTCTACCTCTGCACTTGTCTACTTACCTGCATGTTTACCTACCTGCCCATATACAGTGGTGCAAAAAAGTATTTGGCAGCAAACGATTCTGCAAGTTGTCCCACTTAAAAAGATGAGAGTCTGTAATGTTCATCATAGGTTCACTTCAACTGTGAGAGACAGAATGTTAAAAAAATCTAGGAAATCACATTGTATGATTTTTAAAGAATGTATTTGTATAATGGTGCAGAAAATAAATATTTGCTCTATAACAAAAGTTCACCTCAGTACTTTGTAATGTAACCCTGGTTGGTCAAACGTTTCCTGTAGGTCTTCACCAGGTTTGCACACACTGTAGCTGCTATTTTGGCTCATTCTTCCATGCAGATCCTCTCAGGAGCTGTGATGTTTTGGGGCTGTCAACACAGACTTTCAACTCCCTCCACAGATTCTCTATTGGATTGAGGTCCGGAGATTGGCTAGAACATTCCAGAACCTTGAAATGCTTTTTATGTAGATACTCCTTCATTGCCTGGGCAGAGTGTTTGGGATCATTGTCATGGATGATCCAGCCACATTTCATCTTCAATGCTCTCACTGGTGGAAGTAGGTTTTTACCCAAAATTTCATGATAAATGGTACTTAATTTACTTAAAACGGATCAGTCGTCCTGTCCCCTTTTTCAGAAAAACCGCCTCAAAACATGTTTCAACCCCCATGCTTCACAGTGGGTGTGGTGTTCTTGGGATGCAACTCAGCATTCTTCCCCCTCCAAACACGGTGAGTGGCATTTATAGCGAAGAGTTGCATTTTGGTCTCATCTGATCACATAACATTCTCCTAATCCTCCTCTGGATCACCCAGATGGTCTCTGGCAAACTTTGGCCTGGACATGTGCTGCTTAAGCAGAATTCTAATCCATGGCGACATAGTGTGTTACTAATAGTAACCTTTGTTACTGTGGTCCCAGTTGTCTTCAGGTCATTGGCCAGTTCCCTCGTGTAGTTCTGGGCTGTTTCCTCACCATTCTCAAGATCATTTGTACCCATGAGGTGAGATCCTGCATGGAGGCCCAGGTCGAAGAATATTGTCAGTGATCTTGTACTTATGCCATTTTCTAATAATTGCTTCAACAGTTGATCTCTTCTCACCAAGCTGCTGCCTATTGTAGATCAGCTCATCCCAGTCTTGTGCAGGTGTACAATCTTGTCCATGGTGTCGTTAGACAGCTCTCTAGTCTTGGCCATGGTGGAGGTTGGAGTCTGACAGTTTAAAGGTGTGGACAGGTGTCTTTTATACAGATAATGAGATCAAACAGGTGCCATTAAGGATGGAAGAGCTTCTTAAAGAAGAAGTAACAGGTCTGTGAGGCCAGAATTCTTGTTTATTTGTAGGTCCTAAATACTTATTTTCTACACCACTATACAAATAAATTATTTAAAAATCATACAATGTAATTTCCTGGATTTTTTACATTCTGTCTCTCACAGTTGAAGTGAACCTATGATGAACATTACAGACTCTCTCATCTTTTTAAGTGGGACTACTTGCAGAATTGGTGGCTGCCAAATATTTTTTTCTCCCACTGTACCTACTTGCCTGTCTACCTGCCTTTCTAACAGGTACTACCTACCAGCTAGCTTACTTACCTGCTTATCTGCCACTTGCTCTTTTACCAACAAATCTATATACTTACTAGCCTGTCTACCTTCCTGCCCATCTATTTACCTGCCCATCTGTCTACCTGGCTGTCTACCTACCTGCTTGTCTACCTGCAAGCATTCTGCTTGTGCATCTCCTTTAAGGCTAGTCAAGCACATGTGTTGGGTACAGGTAGCACGGTTGCGACAGAAACCCAACTACCGTATGACTTGACTTTGACTTTGACATGCTATCTGAAGCCAGACTTTGCCTGAAAGAAGTGTGTGAAAGGGGGAAAGACATTATAAAACAAAACAGGATCACAGAGAAGAGTGTGAGAATGTCATCTAGCAGCACTAATAGGTTAAATCGGGGAGGCAGGGCTTCAGTATTGCTGCAGAGACTGGTCAGTCTTTCAGACAGATGTGGTGTCATTGGTGTTTCTGTGTTGTTTTATGTTGATGGCCCATTAATGCTAAAAAAAATGGGAGGAAGTTTAAAACGGTCCATCACATGACTCGTAGCCCAAATACCAACCAGTTTGTCTGTGTCCTTTACTGCATGTCCTTTACTACTCAGTAGTTTCCTGTGCTGCATGGAGATGCTCCAATTGCTTAGAGAATTGCTGAAGATTACAAGACTATAATTTATAATCATATAACTCCATTCACAGTTTTTACTCTGCCGCTCTCTAATCCATATTATTATTATTATTATTTCACGAAGAACTGCCTTCTCTGGCTGAGTGGAAAAAGGGTTAAAAACCTTTCGCTCCCAATGGGAAGGACTTTAAATTACGTGTCTTGACAGATCTAATCTTAAATCTAATATAAATGATTTTCCACACAAAAACTGAGAGAAACATTTGACGGTAAAACATCTTTACTACTTAGCTTAGTCTCCACTGCTAGCCCAACGTTTTTGTTTTGAATTCTTTAGCTTAGCCTCACTGCTAGCCTAATTTCAAGCTAAATTTCATAAATGTCAGTCAAACACTGTTGTTTTGGCTGAGTAAGCTTTACTAGTCAAACTTCTGAAGGTCTTTAAAGCTGTCTATCACTATGTCAGTCAAAATTCATGTGGCCTTCAGGGAGTTTATAAAAAGGCTTGTCAGTGTTTCACTTGGAGTGTTTTTGGAGTGCTTGTGTTATGCTTGTTGAGAAAAGTTGGTGACAACCTGAAGACGTACTTCTCTGGCTGGAGAAGAAGAACATGAATAATAGAAATGAGATTCCAGCCCCCAGTGCAGCCTTTAATCATGCACACCTAACAGTAGCACATCTCATCCCAGACATTGCCCTGCAAGCTCTAATAATGCTTCTCATAGGTTGTGATGTTATTAGGGTTCATAAAGTCAATAAACAGGTAAATGGCCCTCACAATTTGCTCAGAAATTGGTTGGTGCTTGAAAAAATACCTTTAAACATCAACAGCACAAAGGTCAAGAGTTACCTAGCAGACCAAGGTTGCACTTGGTCCTTTACTCCTCCTCATGCATCACATCATATGGGAAAAAATGATCAGTCTTGCAAGGAGAATTATGGACTCCATGTTCCACCAGCTGACAGACAAACGTACCCATGAAGTGCTGCTGATCTTTATGGCAGAAGTTGCAGCCATTATCAATGCTAGATCTCTCATGCCTGTGACAACTGATCCTGATGCCTTTATGCTCACTCCAGCTGCTCTTCTTATGCAAAGGTCAATACTGTTCCTGTTCCTGCAGGTGAGTTTGGAGTTTTAGATCTTTGTAAGCACAAATGGCGACACATGTCCAACACTTTCTGGAACAAATGGCAAAAGCAAATCCTTCCAGCACTACAGTCTCACAAGAGGTGACAAGATGTTCTTCCAAATATCAAAGCAGGAAGTGTTGTTCTCCTTAAAAGCAGTCAAGCGCCAAGAACCCTAGGACTGGTAACTTACCTAACGAAAATGGAAAAGTTCAGCAAATTGAGGTGAAGGTTGTCAAACCAGGTGGAACTACACACTTTCTTAGGCCTGTGACAGATTTGGTACTACTTCTTCCTTCAGACAGAAAGTGCTCTGTTATGATTAAGTTGTAGTATTTTATTTTTCTTATTTAAATTTTGTTTTCTTTTCAGTTTTGGTTGCTTTGAGAATAACATGATGTCAGTGACAGAGGGTTGTCATGTGAACAGGAGGTGGGGAGTAAGTGAGCAAAGCACTGAGAGCTGTTAGCATTTGAGCTAATCCAGCAACATCTACATGCATCTTATATCTTGTGTTGCATTATGGGTATGTAGTAGGTGTTGTCTATGCATCTTCAGCTTTTGATGATTATTTCATGTAGTGTTGACATTTTGAGAAGTTGGGGCTATTGCTAATGGCTATACCATGTGTGGATGGTGTGGAGGGTGGGTCGTGTTTAAATACAGTGCAAAATATGTTGAATGTTAATGGAAGTATACGCTGTAGTGGTGTATCTAATCCATGTTAAATATGGAGTTGGTTATGCATGTCTGTGGCACTGATTGTGCTTTTTATGTTTTAGTTTCACTCTTCTGTGCAATGTCAGTACGCCTGTGGACAAAAGACCTGCTGTCTTCAGAGTCTTGATGTTTAAGAAGGTGATTATCTGGCTGTCGAGTTATATACAGCATGTTTAATGAGGACAGCACAGGCAATATTGTTTATCCTGTTAACAACAGAAGCAGCTATTGTGACGGGCTTAGTAAGCCAACATGGAGAGTGTGCTTGTATTTCTAGTTTAGCCGTATTGTGCTGTCGGTGTAGGTCTGGAGGGTTAGTGATAATCTCTAATGTGTGAATGAAACAAGGACAGTGGAACCCTATGCCTCAGAAATGTGTGGATTTCACCTATGTCAGTTTGCCAGATTTTGTGCCTGGATGTGGATTGTGTAATAGAATGATAATAATCATTTGTGTTGAAAACTGACTAATTTCTGTACTAGGACTGTGCTCAAAAAAACAATACAGCAATATATCATGCTATACTCTTAGACAATACATGCATCGATGCAGAGGCTGCTGTATCGGGACTAGCAGTTTAAGAACTTTTCATAATGGCAGTTTTGAAAAAGAAACACTCCCTGTAGTGATACAGCAGCATGTAGTCTGAATGTTCAAAAACATGGAGGACAAGGGAAAGCTATATCTAAATTTGTGTTGGATCAATGCTGCTTCTATTGTGGAGAAGGGCCATCTCACGCTGCACTGCCTATCCACCACCCCAGCAGCTGCAGCAGTGGGAAAAGCAGGTGAGGCGTTGAAGGACAAGAACTCGCCGCCTGCCACACTAGCCTCCCCCTCACACCTTGGGTACAGTGCAGGTCAGGCCAGAGATGGACGTGCACTGATCTACATGGGGTTCACTGTTTCCCTGTGCCAAGAAGGGTGGCTGTCTTGGGGGGACCCAGGAGGTGCGGCCGGGAGAATCACCATGGTAACAGGTGAGTGTATGGCCATGGCCGGGGTTAGGACGTTCCACGTGAGGATTGACTTGACCACCTGTTTTTAGTGGGATTCAAGACTCCTGCATCGTGGGGCTGCAGTGGTCAGCTTGGGGAAAAGAGGCATGTGTGTGGGTGCAAAGTGCACGTGGGCGGGCCAAAGGGGCAGAGTGGACCACAGGGGCACCCAATGAGAGGAGGCTAACGGTCTCTGCACCAAACAGACAGGCCATAGACTGGTTGTGGACCCAGAGTTGTGTGGGGCTGAGCCACGATAAAGAAGCACGTGCCGAACTTAGTTTTCAGCTGCTGAAGAGCAAACAGGAGTTCAAAATGAAATGTGATGCGTATCGTATCTTTGCCTTTGTATCAGGAAATCGTATTGCAAGGTTGTCCCCAATCCCCAACCCTAGTCTGTACTGGTGAAGGAGCACTCTGCTCTGTACTGGCCACTGGAATACTCCAGTTAACAATGAAATTCAATGACTACTGTTATTATTTATTAATTATTGTTGTTTCCTATAATCACACATTCTGCTTCTTTCCCAGAGTTCATCAGAGACTATACGCTCTCATTTTGAACATCCTTTTCCAGAAGCTCCTCCACTCAGTGCACAGTGCTTTTTCCACTTGTGTCCTTCATGCTCCTACGCTCTTTTGTCCTCTACTTTACTGTTGAGATCTTTTTCCTTCTCTTTCTGCATCTTCTGTTCATTCTAGCTCATGTTATCTTTGTCAGGGTATTGACATATTGAACTCTTTTGCTATTGCTTGTTTCCTACTACCTCTGTAAACTCACCTTAGGTTTGAGAAAGGCACTGAACAAATAATAATAATTATATTATTATTTTAAAATATATATATATATATATATATATTTATTTATTTTTTATTATTATTATTTTTTAAATAATAATAATAACAAGAACACTATTATATTATTATTATTATTATTATTATTATTATTATTATTATTATTATCTTAGTATATATAATAATTAAAAAATGCAGTGAAGATCACAGTGAAGTCTTAACTCATGCAATGGTCATTTTTCCCATCATTCAAATAATACAATATAATATATAATAAATAATGCAATATATATATATTTTACTTTTTTTAGGTTTGGTGGCATTACTCTACACTTTATAAAATGACTACCTTTGCCATTTATAAAGAAAAACAAAGAATGAAATTAAATAAAATATTCATATACCATAGGGGGTGTTGACAAGTGTAGTAAGCAATCAGATATGAAATAATGATTTAAATATCAAAGTGAATAACCTTCCAACCATTTTAGTAAAGACATTTATCTACACGTTTTACATCACTGACATTTTGGTTTCTCGTTTTTATTCACAGTTTAACAGAAATCGTACGGTTTGATCTGCTGTCAGACACTGTTTGTCGTTTGCGAGCAGCACACAGCACAGGCGTTGTGTGAAAGTCAGCCCTCAAATGTGCATCAGTTTCCTCTTAAAGGGGGAAATCAGATTCTGTTCTTTCCTGAGGACAAATTCCACATTAGAAAACACTGGGGAATGTCTGGATCGCTGGTGTAAATGTGTTTCAGAAAGAAACCGCTTCTTTAGAACGGTTGGATCAATTTACTTCAGAAAGCTGAAGCCAATGTACAAGAACCACAAAATAACTGGTTCTATCTTTTCCATTTCTCAAGTTCTCAGAGGCTGGGATGCTTTTTTCATCCATCTGATGGTTATGATCTCTTTCACTGCAACCACGTAGTAAAGAAAGCCCAGAATCCACAGCAACAACAGATCTCAGCAATTCAGAGCAGAAATGATGTGATTTTCCGCTGAGAGGTTCTGGAACCATGTGGGACTTCTCGAGGACCTCAGTAAAGATCTCCTTTTGTTAAAGTCAATAGAAGCTGCATAAACCTCCCACCCAAACACTTTACTCCCCGGTCCAATCCCCCACAGGTTTTGGATGAATGTAAAAATGTACGGCACATAATCTTTAACACCCATTATTTAACTCTTTAATTTATTTGGCCATCATAACCAGAGTCAAGTACATTACAACAGGGCTGGTAACCAAACATGCATGAACTGGGGTTTACCACACCTTGGGCTAACTGGGTCTTGCTGATATATACACAGTTGCTTCCATAATTATTGACATCTCTGGTTATGATGTGTTAAAAGCCTTAAAATAAATTCTGTTTTAATTGCAGAAGCATACTTTTCAAATTCACTTGAGTTGAAGGTAAATTTTTTTGACAATTTTCAGTTTGAGAGTATGCTTCTGCAATAATTTTTTTTTATTTTTAGGCTTTTAACACCAGGCGTTATAAGAGAGAGAGAGAGAGAGAGAGAGAGAGAGAGAGAGAGAGAGAGAGAGAGAAAGAGAGAGAGAGAGAGAGAGAGAGAGAGTGCTCTAACTGCTGCTAATGCAACATCATTGTACAGCTCAACATGCTTGGAGGAAAATACTACATCACTGTCCCTGGTATTACTTTTGCGTCTACATGTGAGTCTCAAATGATATCAAACCTCACTTCCTGCTCTATATGCAAATAGATATGTGCATCATTTGCAAGTTTTGACTGTCTTCTAGTTTTATACATGTTGCTGTTGATGGCTCCGAGTCATTTCTGTTGTAAAATGAGAAGGGGAGCTGGTGGAGATTAGAGCGAGTTTGACTAATGGCTTTATTCAAAACTTTGGCATCACATTTGAAAATTTGAAGTTGTGATGTTTAGAATTCAGGGATGGGACCTCAGATCTTTCCAGTAGGATCTTTCCAGAAGAAGCATTGCCTATACAACGCAGAGCACCACACTGTGTCATTTTCAGCAACTGGTTCTAGATAAGAGAGGCCTAGAACAACTAAACGGCATTGCTCGCATCTTTTTCATTTCTCACATTCTCGGAGGCTGGGAGGATTGTTTTCATCCAGTGGTTATTTCCTCCTTCACCAAGTAAAGAAGACCCAGAGTGCACCACCACAACAGAGCTCATCCAGCCTTTTAGAGCAGAAATGATGCGATTTTGACAAAAGTCTCTTCCTCAGTCTCTCATACTTCTTCTGGAAACAAATCCTTGCCATGGAAGAGAAGGTCATGAGCCTTTGGAGAGAGACATGTTGGACATCTCAAGGACTACACTGATCTCATGAAAAGTCTGGAGAACATCTAATCACATTCATTCTCTCCATCTACAGCTACAACTCCTTGTTACATTCCTACACTGAAAATTTTACAAATATTTAAAATGTAGTTCTCTGTTCCACTTTTTACAAAGCACATTTTCTTTGATTCCTTATCTTAAAAGACTTTTGTTGAATATTACTTTTTCTACTTAGGTCCAAATATATTGTGTAATTTTCAATGCCAAAAAACGAATACCATTCATACCACACGTACCATGGCAATCACTAGATATTGTTCACAGCAATGAAATGCTAGTCAATGTCCTATATTATGTGATTAGGTTTTTTTCTCTTGCCACTTTTCCAATGCATGGGATTGACTTGACTAGGTTGAAGTCATCTAGTGTTTCTGAACTTGCCTTTGGTTCCAGCCATGTCCTTCAGCGAGGTCCTGCTCTGCTAGACTGCTCCCCAGGGTTTGTGGATAGTTGCCCACTGCTGTATGTGTAAATGGGTTAAATGCAAAGCACAATTTTCAATGATGGACTGTGTTTACAATTACCAAATTTATTTTTCACTACCATTGTCTCTATTTTTATCTCTATTTTTTGAGGTAGGAACCTTGTACCTAGTATCCAGTACTACTTTTGTACCTACTCCACTGTGGTATCAGGCAAACTGAGTACTTGTCACAGAGAAGATATTTTTGGACATCCTGCAGAAACCCATCAATACACTGCTTTCACTATTATCCAGTGTTATGTGAGGTCAAAATCATTTAGGTCCTTAAGCTCCCCACATTTTTCCTTCTAACAACATATTGGCTTTAAGAACTGAGTCTTCATTTGCTGTGATATATTCTAATATATAATATATTCTAGGGATCCTGTAAAGCATATTACATCCAGGGAGGGTCCTAGTAGAACCAAACACTTGCAACTTGTTCGTTACCGTCTACTCCAGAGTAGTATTTCTACCGGACTTAATTGGGATCTACAGTGGGTATGGAAAAGTATCACCCCCTTTGAAATATTCCCATTTTTTGTGCTTTATAGCAACAAAAAACAATTTCCAGCTTTATTTACGTATTGCAACCTGTAACATCTAACTGAAAGATATTACAGATATAGTTCAGAGGAAAAAAAACAAGACTGACTGTTGGGATACTTCTCTAACAACTTTGCACATCTAGACTGAGCAATAAAATCTTCTTTACAGAACTGTTCAAGATGGTGAGCGTTGGTGGACGACTGTTTTCAAATCTTTCCACTGATTTTCATTGGGATTTAGGTTTGGACTCTGACTGGGCCACACCATGACATTCACTTCTTTCTCCTTTAGCTACTGTGTGGTCAATTTTGCTGTGATTCAGGTCATTGTCATGTTAAAATGTCAACATTCTGCCCATCTTCACATTTTTTGCAGAGGGTAGCAGGTTTTCCTCAAGAATTTGACAGTATTTTGCCCCATCCATTTTACCTTATACCCTAACGAGGCCCTGAGAAACACCCCTACAACAGGATGCTGCCACCACCATGCTTTACTGTAGGTACTTTATGTGGATGGTGAGCTGCTTTGGATTTACATCAGGAGTACCGTTTGGTATTGAGGCCAGATTTTTGTCTCATCTGAAGATAATAACCATTTCCACTTCTACCAAAGCTCAAACAAGCCTTAGAAGAGACCACTCTTTCCCATAACACCTTCAAAGAGGGAGTTACTTGGCCTTTTGGTAGCCTCTTACCAGTTTCTTCTTGCTCTTCCATCCAGTTTGGAGGCATGTCTGGATTCAGGAAGTGAACTTAGTTAGTACCAAATACTTGCTGCTTCTTTGTTGTGGACTTTGTTCTCCTTTTTATGCTTCACTAATCATACTGGTTAGAACTGGTCACAAGTGGAAGCCAGTAACCATGGTCTGCAATGGAAATGGTAATTACATCCGATTGAGTTTACAAATATTGTATAGAAGATGGGTGATCCTTTATTCCTCTCATTATGTCATTTTCTATTTTTGTTTTACTTCTGAACTGTATCTGCGATATCTTTGTTGCATGTTATAGCTTGCGTTGAGTAAGCAAAGCTGGAAAAAATAGTTTTCAATTAAGACAAAAGCAAAACAAGGAAATATTTTGAATGGGGTGATTCTTGTCTATACCCACTGGTTATAATGAAGGCTGTGAACTCGCTGTGTTGAAAACTCTTACATTATAAATGAGGAATTAAGGTAACACGCATGTGAATTAATGTGTTTCTCGCACTAATCCTATTCAAACAGACAGACAGACAAACACACGTTAAATGACTTCCAGGACAAACTGCTTAGGTACTGCATATGAAATATTTTTATACATTAATATATTTTTATACAACACTATATCCAAAATTATGCTTGGAAAGTAATTTTATATGCCAGTATAAACATTGTATGCCAGAGGAAATTCTATCACAATAAATGAACAATAAAAAAGAAGAGTTTCTATTGCATAGAACATGTTAAACATTTTGAGAGTATGCTTGCATTTGCACACTTATGTCCAAGACATGGTAAAAACATGTAAAATGAAATCATTTAACTCCATGTAACCACATACTATATGTCAATTATACAAAGTTACCATGGTAAAATATTATTTGCACAATAACAAAGCATGCCACGGTGTCAGTGGCAGGTTTTCGGCTTCATAGCCTACTGTGAAATGACAATGCATTCATAAACCGTCAATATCATAAAGACCCACTATATGGAAGGGCCACTGTAAAAATATTTTTTAAGGTTCAAGCATTGATCCAAACTGAAAGTGGATTGATTTTTTTAAAAAAGCTGGTTTAACTCTCCATTATCATTCAAAATGAGAGGTCAATCACCCACTAGTGATCCACTAAATTTGAAGATACAAAGTGAGATCAAATGCAGGTGTTTAGTGAAAAAAGGCAGCTAAAGTTAGCAGCTTCCTTTAACAACCAATAATTTCATAACCGTGGCACCAATTTGGGCCAAATACACTTCTACTAGGGACTATGTTAAACCGTATTACCCTAATCATTAACCACTTTAAACTTTTTATTGAATAATCATTTTGCCCTTTCCTTCTACATTTTACTATACAACACTAATGTAGTCTTGCAGACAGAATACAGAGAAGTTCATTGTGGTCTCTCATTTCGACGTCCAGATAAATGAGTTCATTCTTAGCCCAAACCCTGATGTCCACTGATGTTGGTCACATGTAGGGTAATGCACATCAGAGCTTGCAACAGTCGGCTTTGCTGTTCTCAGGAAGGTATATTCCATTTACAAGTGGGGGAATGGAAAAAGAGGAGCTATATTCAACAGGATGGCTTTCAACCTAGGAAAGATTAGAATTGGATTTAGTAGATCATCAAGATACGTCTCAAAGCAAAGGTTGTGCAACAAATGTCATTAAGTTAATCATTTGTGAATTTACAGTTTTCTACATGTTGTCGAACATGTTTGGTGTTGGAGCTGCAAGGCTAATGTTGCTAACAAATACTAGAAGGCAACTCAGTTAGCAACGATGGCATCTGAACATTGTTTTCATACTTTGAACATATGTCCCATAAAGAGCCAGAAGAAAAGCTGTCTGTCATGGCGTCTTTGATATGTTCAGCGTTAATGATTTTTCTAGAATGTTGTCCAATTTGGACAGCAAACAATAAGGGAAATAAAAACATGCTACGACAGACAATTGGACCTCAATACCTAACTTTTGCATATTTCTTGCATGTCCAGATGTCCAAAAACATCTTCTAGTCAGATGTTCAAGTGTGTAATCCATGTCGAAGACGGGTCATAGTCAGCTGTCAAAATACTGAACTTGATTTGCATGTTGTGCAAACTTTCACACCCAGCTCTGCATTAATGTGCTGCAGACTTGTCTAGGTAGATGGGGCATTGTCTTGAAAAAGCGTTAAGGCAGTCGAACGGCATTTCAGATTCAGTTCCTGTTTTTACCAATCTCACGAGTAGGAGTGTTGAATTACAGATATAAATCCATAGGAATATGATGCAAGCTCCATTTAATTTTCACTGAACCATTTCTTTTAAGTAAAAATGTCATTCTTAGACATGTGCTAATAACAGTCGGGCCTGGTGGTACAAGAATCAGAAATATTAATGTTTTCATTTTCATTTCATTTCCCGCTGATTATAACTTTACAGCTGTTGAAAAATAGTACAGTACCAAGTGAGATCATGTTAAATCTAGTGAATGCAAGGCTGCTTTGCGGTGCCACAGCATGTTCTTAAGCCAAACACAGCAGATGATATATGACAGATTAAAAGTAAACAGATTATGAGATCAACATGCTTTCCCTTTGTAGATGCTGTTTTCCAAAATCGTTCTTCATGATAGAAATGAGTCAATACTTTCATTGTTCACTTAAGCCTATAATATGTCTTATGATTCACAAAACCATATATTATTAAATGATAAGACAGGCTATGAGGATAACTGTTTAATTAGTCAAAGAATCAAATAATAGCTGGTGGAGTATAAAAAATAAATTACTCTTTTGGGTCTGCAAATATTAATATTAAGTATTAATCACTGACTACTGTAGAGTATCAATATGTAAGCATTTCATGATAATGACACTTTCCTATTTCCTTACTTGTTTCTGTTCATTGCAGCCATGGTACTGCTGGAAGACACTGTGACTGTTGGTGGGAGCGATACCAGGTACCACGTGACAAGAAGCCGGACTGATGCAAGCATCTTCTTGTGGAATTGAAGATGTGCCCACCACCGGTTCGTTCTGCGACCACTGAAAATAACAGGATGCCTGGGGTGGACTCTGGTTGTGGGGTATTGTCTTCTTCGAGTACGATGCAATGGTCACTGCCTGGGCCTGAGGATGCAGCTGATCTGCATTTGAACTGAGTGGAGAGTGGCTATCAAACATGCAACTGCTGAGGGTTGGACAGTGGTTAGCTGCCAATCTTGGTGAATGGTACGCACCATTGGTTATGTTTTTGCATTCGTCGCTCTGACTTGGAGAAGTACCTGGCAAGAGACCCACTAAAGGGAATGCAGGTGTTTCCAAATTCTGATAACTCTCAGGTACAAGTCTATTCTTGACAGAGCCAGGACATGGCTGCTCTGACAGTGCTTGTTGCCACTGTTGGGAAGGCTGTAATTGGTTCTCTTGAGGGAACATTGGAAGGTTTGGGCAAGGGGGACTTATCTCCGAGGACATGTGATTCTTGCAAGGGGACAAAGAAGGACTGTGATTCCCGGTACTCAAAACCATTTTGTTTAATTGGTCGATTGTTGGTTGGCTTAGCTGGTAAAAACCATTTTGCAGATGATGTATCTGTGGATTTTCAATCTGATTTACAAGATGAGACCCAAACTGACAAGAGGACACTGCAGACATCTGCACCTTTGCCTTGTCTCTACCATTCTGGACACTTTGCGCTGGTTCCCAACCATTGGAAGGAATAATGCTGAATGTGCCTGGTGTAGTTTTTTGACCGAAATGCCTCTGGCTCTGGGTGAACAAATCTGAGCCTTTGCTACCGAAGGTAAAAAGGCCAGTCTGTTCTGAGTGTGATAATGTATTTAAGATATTTTGCAGGGACATGTCTTCCTGATGCCCTGGAATGCTCATTTCCGCGGTATCATTTTGATTTGAAACTGAATGCCTCTGTGAGTTCCCAGCTGCCATTGAGATCATTTCTTGCCCAGTCATTCCAAAGAAGTTCAGGCTGTTCAGATCAGGTTTGATTGCTGCCCTGCTATCGATGCAGTGACCTGTAGAGATTCCATACCCAGAATTCACTGTGGTTGCAGGATACTGCTCAGAGTGACCAGAATGCCCTTTAAATGAGTTGAGTTTGGCTGCAGTTGGAGCGTTCGGTTGTGGTAGAGGATTCTTATTGATCTCCTTGTTTAAGGCATCCTCCACATAGGAGAAGATGTCGTTGGTAAGAATTTCATCAAGACTAAGACTTTTGTCACTGCTGCTGCTTTCTTTGGCTATCTTCAAAAGAGTGTTTTCCCATTGCATCAGGTCAGAGTTGTCCACTTCCATTTGTTGAAGAGCAGTGCAAAGATCTCCATCTTGGGCCAGCTGTTCTAAAGCATCAATCATGGACACAACAGTGTCTTCCTCCTTCATGGTTTCATTTTGCAAGGTATAACTGGGCACATTGAAGAAAGCCCAGCTATCCTTGAAGGCCTCATCTACTGTAATATCAGACTCTGCAGGCAGGTGATAGATTGACTTGTCCTGTCTTTGCATGGAAGCAAGGATTGAGCTTGGATCCAAAGCCTTCTGCTCAATCTTGTGCTGAACATGAGGCTCCTTCTTGTTTGGTTCAGGGTCTTTTATGTCAGAAGTGGGAGAAGTTTCATAGAGGACAGCCTCTCCTGTGGTAAGACTAAAGGGAAGCTGCAACCCCCTCTGGCGCAAATGTTCCTCTCCTTCAGCGTTACTGAAGGAAACAGAAAAAAAGTTTGGCTCTGAATTAATGAACAAATAAGCTTCAATTCTGTCAAGAAGCCTTCTTCATAGCGTGATTTAGATTTTTAATAAAGCTAATAAGGCCAAACAAAGAAGTATGATTAATAATAATAATAATAATAAAAAAGAAAAAATAAATAAAATAATAATAATAACAATAACAATAATAATAACAACAACAACAACAATAATAATAATAACAATAATAACAATAATAATAATAATAATAATAAATAATAACAATAACAATAATAATAATAATAATAATAATAATAATAATAATAATAATAATAATAATAATAATACATTTTTTAAAATATTGTTATAAATCATACATAGCCATTAAAATGTCCAAACATACTTTCCTGGAAAAGCATATATTGTAGCAGGGTTGATTTCCTACTCTAAAGCTCTTCTGTAGTAGTTATGAATGAGACCTAGTGAATCACTGTTGATTCACTAAGATGGTTGAACTGCACATACATCCAAGAAAACAGATTTTAAATGCTACTACTCACACTAGGGCTCGCTGGCGGGCGATTATAAAGTCAGGCCGTCCACCTTTGTACACGAGCCTGGCATTTGCCTGGACCCATATCCATCCTCCATTCTTGGTTAACAATCGGAAAACAGTCATTCCACTCTCTCCTGTTTTTATCACTAGGATGAGAATCAAGATAAATGAGCAAACAAAATACTGTTCTAAATCATGGAACATTAATAAATGTGAACACATGATTCTGTAGAGTACCAACACTCAACAGCATGAACTATGATGTGGACATTAACATACTTCTGATGTGATTATCTGCACAGTACATCATATCTGCGGCATGGATGAACTGATAGCCAGACCCTCTCATGCACAGCTCCATTTCTGAGTATCCCAATACAACTTTACCTCTGAAGAGAAAGAAATGCAACGTTGAAAAATACATTGAATCAAGGTTAACAATAACATATGATAAAATATCTTTACTGCAGAAGCCCTGTTAACGTTACCTGGGGTCAATGCCCAAAGGAGTAAAGTCCAGCTTATGCTTGGTCTGAAAAAGTAGTGTTTTTGTGCGGATCTCCACAATAGCAGGCGGCTGGACAGGTGTGGCAATAGTGAAAAGAGCAAGCTGTGGCTGGACTACAGAACCATCCTCAGCCTTCTTATTCTGCCCAAGGAGGAACTTCAACCTTCCCTGAAAGTTTAGTTTCTGACAAGACAAGACAAGTTCATTTATTTAGCATCGTAACAATTAAAAAAGCAAGGTTGCATTAAAACATGCTACAGAGTTGATATAGTATAAACAAAAGTAGGATTTAACTATAGTATATAAAAACAAAAGTGTACAATTTATTGCCAAGAACGCAGAGAAATATTATATTAAAATAATACATGAAGTATTAATAATTAAAAATATAATGATATGCTGACATTCAGTCAACTAACAATTACTGTACGTTTATGCAGTTATTTATTATATACTGGTATTAGTGCTTGATGTATGTACATTTTCAGTGCTCCTGAACCATTAATCATGATATTCTCAGCATACTGGACAGAATTTATCATCACAACAATAATATGCTACATAATATAATATGACATATGATATTTGTCTGCTTAAACAGGAAATATCAACTCTTAAGAACAGTACGCACTAGAAACCCAGATGAGTTGTCCAGAAGGCACCGGAAGCGGCACACAAAATTCCTCTCGAGAAAAGAGGAATTCTCTGGTGGGATGTGCTGTGGATCGTAGGTTACAATGTTTCGTGTGATGTCACTGCTGCTTTGCATACCTTGAGGGTAAAACAAGAAAAGAAATTACATAGCACAAATACTGTCATTATACAGACACTAATGGAGTTCTGAGTACATGGCAAAAAATATGTAGAAAAAAATTGCTTAAGGACAGGATAACTAACCATTATCGCCCTTATCCACATCTAAAAGATTTGGGTTGAGAGCAAAATGAAGCTGCCGGCGGAATATGGCTCTGTCGTCAATATGGATGAATTCAAACACACTCTGGTGGACCACATCCGACTGTAAAGGAAGAGAAAGTACTAATAATAATTAATAATATTTAAAATGTAACTAATAATCAAATAAACCTTGAGGAGGATCTATATGCTCGACTTGGATCTCTTTGGTAAAAACTGTATGTATCTGTATATTTTCAATGAGTATTTCCAACTCAGTGCTTTGAGTTATTTTGGGTGTATTTCTGTGGCCAATGCCAATCTCACCATACCATACCATACCATACCATACCATACCATACCATACCATACCATACCATACACCATACCACTTTATTTATATAGCACTTGTAAAAACAGAAAACACAACCAATAAGAGTAACAATAAAAGTACATAAAACACAAGAGACTTAAGACAGACAAGAATAAAATATATAATAAAAATAT
>JBBIGC010066962.1:0-10837 GCA_037576955.1 Lepidarchus adonis
CACACACACACACACACACACACACACACACACACACACACACACACACACACACACACACACACACAGTGCAATATAGTAGAGGGGAACCCTCAGGGCCTCCTAGGCCTTCAGAAAATTCCCAATGATTTTTGGGAATACATTTATTCATTTTTACTCAGTACAATCATAGTCATATTTAAAGTGGAAATGCACTGCAGTATTAAACTCTTGGTTTATGTTTTGGTTTGACAATGAGGCTTAAAGTGTCCAATTAGAATTGATTTTTTCCTCATTGTGTAGATACAGCTAAACGAGCTCTCCCATTGGTCCAGTCTTCAGCCACTGCATTGATCCTCTAACCTATTAAATTAACCACCGACATGATTAGGAAGTGACAGAGCATTCAACCAATTGCATTTTCATTAACAATTGGGCAGGACCGATTTTGTCAAAGAAAATGTCACTTGAGGCCTTCTGAAGCCTTAGGCCAGACTTACACCACTCTAGAATTGCTAATGGGTAATATATCAAGTCAAGTCAGTTTTATTTACAGGAGACATTGTCACAAAGCTGCTTTACAGAATCCAAGCCCCTAATGAGGGTCCAAGGGCAACAGAGGTAAAGAAAAAACTCCTTAATCTGGAGGAAGAAACCATCCTCTGGCTTACACCAGGCGAACACAACCAAAACAAAACTAGAGGTGGCAGCTAGAAGCACATAGTCTGGAGTAACAGATCCAGCATATACATATGAAGCATAAAGAACATGGAGATGATCCATGGTGGTTATTATTAGCGGCTGTTATTAGTAAAATATGCATTAATGTGTTTGTTGCAAGTTTCAGGTGTCTGTGTTTAATCAAGAACAGTCAAACAATTTGGCACAATACCGTTAGCTTAGCGCTAACATACTGCTAAAATCCCATAGAGGGGCTAGCAGAAATGAATATTTACCATCCTCATTTTTTCTTTTTTGGTTGTTTTGAAATTTGTGATTGGAACCAAACATCTAATCCTAATATAGTATTTTCAAGTGCTTTATACTGAAGCAAACCCTCATTTATAAAACACTGACTGCAATTGCACCGATTACAAACCTATTCATAAAACATTGAAAAGGACAGAGCCCACGAGACACAACAAATATTGATGAATAATCTGATATTAATCACAGTGTTAAACCAAAGAGCTCATGAGATGTGGCTTTAACATTTACAAACTACATTTTAGCACCTACAGTACTGTACAGTACAGAGAAATGTATATTTAAAGGCTTTTATTCTTCCAACAAAACAATATTAGTATTAAAAATTTATTTAATTTGTGCAACACAGTCAACACTATGGAGAGGAAATCTGGAATCAAACCTGTGTTCTTCTAACCAGCTCACATATATTTATACAGATCAAACTCTTGATCCTTTTATTGCTTTATAATG
The DNA here is from genome assembly GCA_037576955.1 of Lepidarchus adonis. Classification (NCBI taxonomy): domain Eukaryota; kingdom Metazoa; phylum Chordata; class Actinopteri; order Characiformes; family Lepidarchidae; genus Lepidarchus; species Lepidarchus adonis. The sequence goes on from JBBIGC010066962.1 coordinate 1,420, forward strand.
CTTTTACTCTAATGTTCACATGGGTTCTCACTGTAGAAAGACTCTCAGTGCTGAGAGAAATGGCTTTAAACCAATTGAGTAGGGGGCTAAGACTTTTGCACAGGACTGCATGTTCACATCAACAAATAACATGTATCTGTTGGTTTTGAGATAAAGAGGATAACAACCTAATGGGAGGTGGGGGTGGCAGTGGTTTACCACAGATGATTAGTGCAGGGGCTCATCAAGGCCTATTCAAGGCCTCCAGTGTCCACTCACCTCAGCACTGCCCTTATTAGACAAGCCGTTGGTGGCCAGGCCGCACAATGAGGCCGTAATGCGTGTAATCTGTCAGATAATGTGCTTACTACTACATTGTACAATGGTAATCTTCACAAGATGTCCACAGGTAGATTATCGGAATGCTAATGAAGCTTCAGGTGCTTAAATAGAAATATACTCCAGAACATCAGAAGTGCTCAAGTTCTCATTTTCATTTCAGTATTAAGCTTCTACTGTTTCTTTCCCAAACAAAGATAAATGATTCTGACCTCTTTGTCAACATTTTTGGCCAAATTCAAAGACACAAGGGTCTTTGATGGCCCCCTAAACTCTAACAGTAGGTGTATATGGAGACTATTCAGATTATGATTGATAGAAAAGCCCAAAATGATCCATAATAATAATATTTTTATATCACCTTTCATACAACAATGTACCGTAAATATATTACATTTAAATAGTATGAAAAAGTACAAATAAAAGAAATTTAGAATCATTATAAATAAAAGAAATATTATACATTGGGAAAATATTAATAACAATAAAATGACATAAATTGGCTAAGGAGAATGCTTCAAGCTTTCTTAAAAAAAATAAAATAAAGTGAAAAGTGAGTGAAATTCCTTGATATTACTGGGTAGTCCCAGCATCAATGATTTTTCTTTGGCTGTTACTACCTTTCAAAAAAACAGCCATAGGTGATGGAGGTGTTCTCTGAGAGCAAGAGATTGAACAATCTAGCTCAGTTCGAGCCAATTTAGGGCTTTGTGTATAAGAAGGAGGGCCTTAAAATCAATGGTGAAATGTTATAGGAGGGCAGTGCAGAGCAGCTAAAACTGAGCTTAAAAGCCAAAATATTATCTGGGGTAACACAATAAAAGTAAAAGCTAAAATAATGGCAAAACAACATTAATGTCCTGGGTTCAATACGTGGGTCGGCCACAGGTGTCTTGTTTGTGTGGGTTTCCTTTGGGTTCTCCGGTTTCCCCCCAGACTGGCTACTGTAAATTGCCCATAGGTTTGAATGTCCGAATTGTTGTCTGTCCCTGTTAGCGTTCAATTTCAGCTGTGATATTTAGATGATCAAGTCAGAATTTGGCAAAAACGTTTCCAATATCTCGGATTCTTTTTGCAAGGTTTCAGACCTTAATCAGCTTATTAGATCTGATGCATGGAAACAGCTGTTATTTGTAAATGTCATTAGTAAATGTCAGCTGGTGTCAATTACAAAGCTTTATAAATACTCTGAACCTTGTGCACACACTTGTGGACACTCAACAACCACTGATTCCTCTAAGCAGCTGTGTAAGACTCAAATGAAAGCTATCGATGCCCACATTGCAGGAGAAGGCTACAAGAAGATATATAAATATTTCTTGACATTCCTTTCAGAAAGTAAAATCCACATATTATAATGAGTCATTACAAATAGAGTGAAATATGTCAAGCCTTTATTTTTTTTAATTTTAATTATTTTGACTTACATTATAATAAAACTCATAATTCACTGTCTCGGAATATTTGAATTTCACATAAGATCAATTAAAAATAATATTTTAAACAGAAATTTCAGGCTTCTGAAAAGTATGTTCATTCCTTTGCACTCAATACTTAGTTGTTCCTCCTTTTGAACGAATTACTGCATCAATGTGACGTGTCATGGAGGACATCAGCCTGTGGCTCTGCTGAGGTGTAATGGAAGCCCAGGTTGCTTTGATAGCAGCCCTCAGGTCGTCTGCATTGTTGGGTCTGGTGTCTCTCATCTTCCTCTTGACAATTTTCCATAGATTCTCTATGGGTTCAGGTCAGGAGAGTTTGCTGCCAATTAAGCACAGTAACACCCTGGTGATTGAACCAGCTTTTGGTTCCTTTGGCAGTTTGGGTAAGTGCCAAGTCCTGCTGGAAAATAAAATCAGCATCTTCATAAAGCTTGTAAACAGAAGGAAGCATGAAGTGCTCTAAGATTTCCTGGTAGATGCTGCGTTGACTGTGGACTTCAGAAAACACAGTGACCAACACCAGCAGATGACATGGCCCCAAATCATCACTGACATTTACATTAATCTGAAAAGAGAACTTTGGGCATTGAGCAACAGTCCAGTGCTTTTTCTCCAAGTAAGACTCTTCTGATATTGTCTCTGGTTCAGGAGTGGAGACATGAGGTCTTTTGAATGGATTTTACTTGACAATCATCGCCTGTATGATCGCAAAGACCACCGGAGGAAGAATATTTCATGTTAGCTGTACAATGAGGGAAATAACGAGGCACAAGCACACAGATACTATACAGAATGTGCCACAAAGATGGTTCCTAATACACTGGATTATTGAGAAGGGCAGTGGATCTTTTGAAGAGTGGACAAGGTCACTGATTATACATGATACCAAGCTCTAACCACATTTTCCAACAAAGCCATTTAGACTATTGTGATACAATTAAACATCATGGGATTTAAGCATTGGCAGCTAGAGGAATGGCCAAAGAACTTGTTAACAAGGCAGTTTCAGAACATTTATCAGCCCTTAGCAACTTCTTACTGAGCTGCCACCCACGCCAATCATGTTCTGTGGGTCTCTGGTGGCTTGGAGGCCCTATTTAACTTCTTTTGCAGCTCATAACAAGAAACAGCACCGTGCATTAATGCCTTAGACTTTGTTTAGACATTTTCAGACAAGAAGAATTTTTGGCAAAAAAAATTTATGTATGTATGTGTATATTATATATATATATGGCTATATTCAGTGGTGTGAAAAAGTTGTTGTTTCAATTTTTCCCATGTTTGTCACACTTAAATATTTCAGATCATTAAACTAATTTAAATATTAGTCAAAGACACCACAAGTTTAGGAACAAAAAAGAAAGTAATTGACATCTATCATTCTGAAATAGATTATAAAGGCAGCGAACTGCGGTGAGAACCATTATCAACAAATGTTTACTTGTGTCGTCTTTGAGAAATATTTAAATTTGTTTGATGATTTGAAACATTTAATTGTGACAAATCAGTAAGGGGGCAAACACTTTTTCAAACCACTGTAAAGAACCTACTCAAAAAACTATTTGAAATGTAAAGTTGTTCTTCTGTAAAATGGATAAACTGCTGTATAGGTCCATTTTAAACATTTTATTAGTTTTCATTACAGTACCAATAAGGTAAAGTACCATCTTTCCACTTAAAACTCTTTGGGCTCTAGGTATATATAATGTTTTGAATTAAGATTTCTGCTGTATTATGAAGGGATATGAATCAAACTGATGACTGATGAATATTTTAGTAACTGTGGTCAGTGACAGGAAGCTGGGACTTTACTGTGGGGGAATAAGCAAGTGTTGTTTCTGTCAACAACACATGGCCCAGAGTTTTAAGGTGAGCGTTACCTTATTACCCAGGCTTACGCTTAAGTCTGTCTTAGATGTGGGTAAAGCCAGGACACAGTTTCTACAGAATTTGCCAGTTGATGTTTACTTGTGTACCTGTCGCTCAGGTGTGTTTGAGAGAGGGTTTGCTGATTGACCTCATGCGTTCGCCTACATTAGATTTGATTTCAGAAGCATAGACATTCTGCATGCACCCATCACACTGATTATGGTGCACTAATACTCGTTTTGCTGATTTACTATCACTGCTTCCCATAATGGTCGAAACACTTCCGCGCTCTGCCATTTATCCTCTGATAATAAACCTGCTAATTAGCTTGAGATACACAGTCCTACTCTACACAATGAAGAGCGCTCACAAAGAGGAACTATTAGTCAGATAATGTACAGCTCACCTCAGTTCACCTTCAAATGAGGTCGAGAGAAACACTTACAGCACAGTGCAAAAGGTGTAGGCACATGTGTAAATAAACACTTTATAACAATACATATAAGCACACACTATACAGCGTTATAAAATACTATATATATATATATAGAGCACACACAGAGCAACTTTAAGCATCAACCCAGAACTGACTCACTACTGGGCAAACCCAGTGAAATGGGATCGCCCATTTCCCCACCATTAAGCACAAGTATAATATATATATGTAACCCTTTTTTAACGGGTGCTTAAAACCCAGCGCTTTGCTCCGGCCTAATCTTAGGGCTGGAGCATGTGCTAGTCACTTCCCCCGTGAAAGTTACACTTGAAATAAGTCAAGATAGTGACGCAACAGGATCCTGGGTTTCTCAGCAGTGAAATGGGGAATTGGCTAAGACGCCTGCAACCATAAATCTCCAGTAAGTATTTAATAATTCAGCAAAATGGCTAAATGACACAAGTAAATTCACTTAAATCACTTTCACTCTCACTCTCTCACTTTCACTCTGAGCTACTCTGAGCTTCCATCTCCGGATTCAAGTCTGACTCTGCTGCCCGGATCATGAGGAGGAACATCATCTGTGATTACCCCCACTCCTACTGAAGAGAGCAGCATGGACAGAAAGCCTGATCTCCCTCTAAGGAACTGTAGATGCCTCTTAACATTAAACACCTGGTTTTATTTTTTAATAATTTTCTTCTCTTTTTATCACTCTCCGGTGTCGACCAGAGGAGGATGGGTTCCCCTTCTGAGCCTTGGTTCCTCTCAAGGTTTCTTCCTATAATTAGGGAGTTTTTCCTTGCCACTGTCGCTTTGGCTCATTGGGGCTTGGACCCGAATTCTATAAACTCTGTAAAGTTGCTTTGTGGCAACGTCAGTTATAAAAAGCGCTCTATAAATAAATTTGACTTTAACTTTGACTTAATGTTGGGTTCAACGTGGCGCCTCCACTGGGAACATACACTTACCTGCAAGCTAGTGCGAGTGTATTTTCCAGAAACATTACCTGTATGATAGGAGTGTGTGTAGCAAAGTGCGGCAGTATGTAAATATCAATGCAGTGGCATGTAAATTAGCAGCCGTCACACCCAAGTTTGGCTCTATATCAAAATCGGCATATTTATTAGCAGCAAGGGGACAATAAAAATATTAAAGTCCCAATATATTAATTTATAATACTGTACTGTGATATCCTTAGAATAAAATAATAGAATATGTTATATAACACTGGATAATAATGTACCTTAATATCACTCGACTACTACAGTAGTAGAGTATATATATGGCCATGTGTTGTTATATATAAAATAAAAGTCTAAATGCAGCATATGATTAGCTTTACTAAACATTACCTCACAATCTGGTTTTCATATTCTGCCGAATACGACAAATTAATTAGAAGATTACTAAAAGAGAAGAAAACCCTTTCTGAGATGCTGGAAAACGGCTCTGACGATGCACCTCTGCGCATGTGATGGGTAATAAAGTTCTCACTTAAATGTCGCTGCAGTACATCAATGTCAATCATCCATCTACATGCAAATTCTTCAGTATAAAATTAGCAACACTAAAATGCACAAATTATGAGGCTTACATTTCTTCTTACATGCATAAACCTGTGCTGCTTTGCTGTCGCTGTTGAACATGCGTTCATCTCTGATATTGCACATGTTGCTTGGAGCTGAAATTCTGAGTGTAGTTCTTGTGTCATGGCATGATATCGGTAAGTTCAGATTTGTATCAATTTAATTGTTTATGTTCAACTGTATAATGTCACTATCAGTATTGAGCTGCAAAGGCTCCAGGGGTCAGTAAATTCAGTAACACTGCGGCTAATAACATTAGCTTATCTTAGGGTTTTAAAACCTAAATGAGCATTTTCTGCAGGTTATAAAATTGGACCTATAAATTAAATTAAATTAAATGACTGTACACTTATAGGACCAGAAATCTGCATAAACCTGCCAGTGTGTAATTTAGGGGACTGATGCTTCTCTACTGACATGGTTTATGAATATTTCAAATCACAAGAAGCTGAGGAAATAGGTTACCAGCAGCAAGTGCATGATGTTGAAACACATTCTCACAAATTGCCAGGTAAAGAAAACAAAAGTTATTTCCTAATCATTTATCTCAGTTTTTCTTGTTTTTACCTTTTGTTTATTATAGGTCGCATGGAAGTTAGAGACAATCCCAGTTGACTATAGGCAAAACCAGCTACTGGCTAAAGTACCCTTGAGGAAGGCACCTAGCCCCGTACTGCTGCCCGGCATGCCCACGGCTCCAGGAGGGCGTGTTCACTGGCTCAGATGGGTAAATTGCAGAGATTTGTGGGCAGTAGTAGCCTGGTGGTTAGGATGTCTCCCTTGAAATCTGAAGGTCACAGGTTCATGTCCTGGCCCTGGCACTTCTGAGGTAGCCTTGAGCAATGTACCATCCCACTAAACGGCTCCCTGTGCTCTGTTGATAGATGCCCACTGCTGCATGTGTGATGGGTTAACTGCAGAGGTCAAATTTCATTGTGCTGCAGATTGGGTGTGTTCACAATGACAAATAGTCACTTTCACTGCTTTCTAAGGGGCTTTATTTGAGCCGCACACAAAATATTACTAAAAGAAATCAAATTAGTATATCTAACAACCTGTAACATTCTGTACAGTTTAAGTTTATTTTTGTGCATATACTGTAATGTACAATCACAAAAAGCTTACGCTTCCCAATAGCCAAAACCCTGAAATCTTATACCATTTCAATTAATTCTGTAAACTACGCTCAATATTTTGATTGAAAACAGTGACATGTTGCCATTTATTAACAGCATTCTGTAATTACATTTTCCAAATGCATCGGCCTTCATTTAGTATGTGCAATGGCGCAGACATTTAGTCTTTTCCTGGCCAAGGTCCTACATTTTATCTGTATAACATTTAAATGATCTATAAAATGATCAGTAAAAAGTGAAGGTTGGGTATTTCATGTAGCCAATTGATTTCAACAACTGCCACTAAATCACATTTTAATTAATCAGCTTTAATATAATTTTACATTATCCTTGTCTGTTCTGACCATTTAGATCAATCTGCAGTAACAGCAGAGAAACTATTGCTACTTGGTGCCACAGTCAGCTTCATTAAGCCACTGTTAAAGGACACCATAGTCTAGCACGCAGTTGATTTTTATAAAAAGTCTGAATACTATGCTTATTATGTGTACTCATAGTGTAAGCAAATTATTTGTAGTACATTTTTTAAAAGAAAATATTTTTTGGTTGGTTCAGTGTTAAAAAATGGGTCTTAATGACAAAAGATGTTCAATAGTTTATCAAATTATTGGGTAAATAAGCAAAAACAAAAACTGCAACAAACTCATAAGCAAAAACAGAGTTAAAATATGATTTAAAAGTGCACAGAATACTCTAGCAGTAGTATGGTATACTCCACATTAAACATTGGGAGCAAATGAGGGATCATGATTGGGTATAAAAACAGAATCCAGCCAACCTGGTCTTTTCAAGCAATAATGGGTTGTGGCTCAACCCTTTATGATAAAATTGAGAGAATAGTTAGGTCAATTCAAGTGATCATTTCAGAATGCAAAATTGCAGAAAAAATCTCTCTTGCATAAATAGCAAGACAAGAAACCACTGCTGCACGGCTCAGGAGGACTTCAGAAGCACAGTCTGTTGCTGAATTAAGAAATGCACCTTCAAACTGCAAAGAGGAACCCATTTATCAACTTTGGGCAAAAACAACAAGTCCTCTGGGTGCAGGTGGACCAAAGGACTTTGAAACCATGTGCTGTGGTCAGGTGAGTCCACATTTCAGCTTGTATTCAAGAGAAAAATTAACATCCAGATTGTAATCTGTGAAAGCGCAAAAACCAGCATCTGTGTTGCTATGGGGGTGAACCAGTTCCCAAGGCATTTGTGAATTGTGTGTATGTGAAGGTACCACTGACTCTGAGGTGTATATTGGGGTTTCAGAGAAACATGTTGCCATCAACATAACATCTCTTCCCTGGACATGCAAGCTTATTTCAGCAAGACTGTGCAAGCCATGTTCACATGCAACAATACATACATTGTTGTGTGTGTGTTTTTTGGTTTTTTTTTGTAAAGAAAACTGGCAATCCTGTCCACTAGCTCCACAAAATGTGCAGTCATGGCTGTTTCAGACCTGTAAATAATTTATATGCATGTATTTTTGAGCTGAAGGTGACGTTAACCACCATGGACACCACAGAGAAACTAGAACAGAGTCTCCCTTTCCTGTATGCAAGGTGTAGTGTTCTACCTGCTCCAGTTAATCTGACTGAAACTGATTAAAACAGCAGATGCATGTTACTAACATGATGAGCAAGCTTCAGGTCTTGCTTGATTTATACCTTTTTTCAAATTGGTGTATGTGTACGAGTGTGATGAAGCATGAAATACAAATGTGGTAAACAAAACTATCAAAACGGAAAAATTGATCAATTCAGCCCTAAAGAATCTGAACATAGATGTAAGGAACTCTTGAACACATGCTAGAATTACACTCACTGCATTCCAAGATGACTCTGTTTCAATTTCAGAGCCCTGCAGAAAATCCATGTCAAATTAGCATGCGCTTGTGTTTCTTGATGCCAGCAATCAATTTTTGTGAGCTGCTGCAGGGTGCTAGTGGAGGTTCCGTACAGTCTCACTGTCTGGTAATGAGCTTAAGCTGGAAGGCATGAACGGATGTGAGAACATTACCTAATAACTCACAACTCTTTCCTATCAGATATTACCGGTGTTCCTCTCTGCTGCAGATTTTCAGTTCTGTCTCAATTATGGGAAAAGGGTGATGACACAATCATTCTGAAGTCTTGTTGGAGAAAAGTGGAAGAACATTAATTTGCTTGGTGCACCATAAAACTTAGGCCACATGGGCATTCAGATCTTGTATAAATGAACGCTCCGCATGACCAAGGCATTTAGCAGTAACGCTTGATTGACTTCAATATGACATTACATTTATGCTTGTTTGCCACTGTTGAATGCCAACCTGTGGGGGCAGTAGTGAGTCAGTTCAGACTATAATTCATGTTGACCTGTGGGGGCAGTGATGAGTCAGTCCAGACTATAATTCATGTTGACTTTTGGGGGCAGCGGTGAGTCAGTCCATACTGTAATCTTGTGTGTTGACCTGTGGGGGCAGTAGTGAGTCAGTACAGACTATAATTCATGTTGACTTGTGGGGGGCAGTAGTGAGTCAGTCCATACTGTAATGTTGTGTGTTGACCTGTGGGGACAGTAATGAGTCAGTCCAGACTGTAGTGTTGTGTGTTGACCTGTGGGGGCAGTAATGAGTCAGTCCAGACTGTAATG
>JBBIGC010066973.1:0-10837 GCA_037576955.1 Lepidarchus adonis
TCTCCTGTTGCTGACTGGTACCTCCCCTTTCAGTTTCTTTAATGTAATTGTGTTTCTGCTTTTGTGTTTGTGTTTCTTGTTGTTGTGATTCTGCTTTTGTGTTTCTCAATTTGTTGTTGTGATTCTGCTTTTGTGTTTGTAATTCTCAGTTTGTTGTTGTGTTTGTGCTTTTGTGTTTGTGTTTCTCAATTTGTTGTTGTGATTCTGCTTTCGTGTTTATGTTTCTCAATTTGTTGTTGTGATTCTGCTTTTGTGTTTGTGTTTCTCAATTTGTTGTTGTGGTTTGTACTTTAGGGCCACCGAAGTTTGGGCCTGATCTTGGTATATTTTTGTATTTGCTAGATACTGAGGTTGCTGTGTCGACCACACGTCCTGAGACCATGCTAGGAGATGTGGCCATTGCTGTGCATCCTGATGATACCCGATACCAGGTACGCATTAGTGTTCTTGTGGTCTGACCATCAGTGTCTAACTCATATAAAATTAGATTTGCCGCCTAATAGTACAACATCATACAGTGATAACTGTATTAGGCTGCTAAGTCTTTTATGCCATTTCCCTTTTAGGCTCTACATGGGAAGCAGTGCAGACACCCATTTACAAATAGGCTCTTGCCTATAATCACAGACTCTGTGGTGGACATGGAGCTGGGTACAGGTATTTCGGATTTGTTGAGATGTTTTCCATTTTGGGGAACTAGAGACGTTTTCTGTAGAATGAAATCCTAAAGCTCTGCCCAGTTGTAGGAGAGGTACCTATAGACCAGTCCTCACTTTTATCTCCAGTTATTTAGCTGAACTGAGAATTCCCACTTTGCCCTGCCCTCTTCCTACATAATTTGACTATTTCTTATACTGTAAGCGTCTTTAAAAGTCTAAAATTCAGAATTTAAGACCTTAAATGTCTTAAAAATATTTCAATTTTATGCACTTGCTCTTAAAATGGTTATATTTAGGTCTTAAATGTCAGCATGTATATATTTTAATGCTTGTTTTTTGGTAGCTCAGAATTCTCTGATGATACAGTGTATTTTGGTTCTGTATTGTAGTTAAATAATAATTAAATAATAATAAGTTATATTTATATAACGCCTTTTCTAAACCCAAGGTCGCTTTACAATGAAAACACACACATAGTGGGGGGAAAAAAACTTAAAAAAAAAAAAGTAATAATAATAATGACTAAATAAACAGAAGAAAGTGTTCTTTCTTTCAGTGGTTCAGGTGTAATAGGACTAAAACTGAGAGCTGATATAAACTGCAATCTGCTTTGAATTTCTCTCCGTAGATGATGATGTGTGGTTTGTGATGTAATGTGGCATTTCATAAGGTTTTATAATTTCCAGTTATTTGACTGTACTGTACATTAGTCTGTATGGAGGTAAGTGCAAGTTTAACTCACTGACTAGAGAATGACGTATTCAGTATTCGGCTAAAACCAGTTAAAAACAAAGTTAAGCTACTGCACATTTTACAAGAAGATGCTAAGGTTGTGTAAACTTGGTGTCAAGGCACTAAAGTCACATGGGAAATTAGAAAAACGTAAAAAGCATTGCTAAAATTACACTCACCATGTCCATAACCTCTTACACAGTTTTATGATTTTCCCAAGACTTGGTCTGAACAAGACCGTCTCTTTTTTTGTACATAAATCAAGGACTCTGATTTTTTAAATATAATTTCTACTATTTTACAAGCGTGGACATGAAATTGGTCCAAAATTTCGTTTGTAATGCTCTTGAAAAGATCTTTAACTTTAAAGCCTGCAGAAACCTTGTGTATTGTAGTGAAATTAAGGCTGTAAATATGGATTTTATTATATTAATTACAGGAAAAGTGCAAACCATACATATTCCAAGGTTCTTTACCACTAAAAGATAAACTAGAATGTTAAATATGCATCATTATCATCATGCATCATCATTGTCAACCAGTTTTATGACAATTTTGTCATCTGTGCTGTGTGTCTTAACAAACTCTTTCTCTCTTGTTGTACAACAGGCGCTGTGAAGATGACCCCTGCTCATGACCACACAGACTTTCTGCTCTCTCGAAGACACTCACTGCCGTGCCTTTCTGTGATTGGAGGAGATGGGAAAATGACCTCACACTGGCTCCAGGTTCTTACTTACCAGTTTTGTTCTAAAGTTTAAGCATCTTAGTTTCGCAGGACATGATTGAGATCGTCAGGAGAAAACCTTGGGAAAACCTGAGCTAAATGTGAGTGTAGGTTTATTGGGGGGGAAACAATGAGTGTAACATTTCTCAATCACTCAAATCAAACCTGAACTCAAATCAGAGCGCACTCTTCAGCATTGTCTAGCACAGTGGTCCTCAACCCCGGTTTCGGGGCCGTGAGTCGTTTGGTACCGGGCCACACAGAAAGAATAAATAACATTTATTCTTAATAAATAAACACTTTTTCACACCAATGTAAATTCAATTAAATGGAGTATTGCATTGCTAAAAATATATGCTAGTTATATGTGCTAGAAACACTGAGCCTGCTCAAAGAGTAAAAAATCTAAATAAAGCATAAATATTTTAAGAAAACAAGATTCTGATTTTACATTTTTGGCTGTTGACGTTTAGCCATGTTTTGATGAATGGCTTTTCTGTCTTTGGGTGGGTACAATGACTCCCACCACTATCAATACTCCCACCACCACTCAGAGTGATGGTAGCCATTGTGGGCGTGTGTTAGTCAGTTAGTGATCTCCTCCAAGTGTGTTGAGCTGTTAGTGACATTGCATTTTGAAAAGATGTGATGGTTTGTCTCTGAGCATTTGACTATTTTTATTATTGGAGTTAGTACAATCTGTCTCTGCTTTGAATTATTCAGTAACTTCCATAAGCAATCAGTCAGTTCTGCTGTTATGAGGTAGAAACTGAAGTGTGGTTCCTTAAGGATTATGGGGTTATAGTAAACTATGGCTGATGACACAAACTTGGATGCAACACATATGATGTAATCTGAGCAGCTCTTTTTTTCTCTTCTTAGGGAGTTAAAAGATTCGAAGCCAGAGAACAAGTGATTAGTGCACTGATGGAGATGAAGTTGTTCAGAGGAAAGAAGGATCATCCCATGTCTTTGCCAATTTGCAGGTGAACTGAGATTAATAAGGGAATTATCCTCTTTAAATTGTTATAAACTGCTTAATGGTGAATAAAACTGCTTTAATGGCCAAGTCCATCAGTAATGACCACTTTTACTCACTGTAACTTAGGAGTCTCAGCCTACGCTGTAGTCGGTGTAGTTCCTGTATAATAAGCCTGGTATTGTAAAGAGTTATTAAGCACATCCTTGTATTTTGCATTGCAGTCTGCATTACAGTTAATGTATCTATTGTAAATTAATATGCTTGGCAATGTAAGGAGTTAATAAGATGTACAGTACAACTTAAGTACTGAGTCTACTCTGTTGGTCAATGTGCATTTGTTTTAGGTTTTTTGTTTTGCCTTAATTTATTTCTCCCCATGTAGCCGTTCTGGAGATGTCATTGAACCTCTGCTGAAGAAACAGTGGTTTGTTCGCTGTGAGGAAATGGCAAAAAGGGCTATTCAAGTATGTGTGAGTCCTAAGACATTTTGAACGTGTTGTGTTTTTATTGCCGCAGATTAACGTTTGGTGTAAAATCAAATTTCCGCAGTTTTCAACTCACTTTTTATGTAATTGATCAACAAGACACAAGTCAGTAGTCACCCAAATCTTTTCTGTAAATGTAAAGATCCCTAAGGCAGTTTGAGACCTTGTTGTCTATAAAGGGTTCTCCCAGTGTTGGTGACCACAGTCAAACCTGTAAGCTCACCCCCCATTGGTCCAGGCCCTGAATGTTGCCTCATGCCGCAAGACACTAGCATGTTGTTGGCTGTTAATAAAGCCTCCGCATCATGCATGATATGAGACATACATGAGTTAATAATGAGAAAACAGCAGTGACTCTGACAGCAGCAGTAGCTACCAGCGCTAACATGGACCATTGTTTGGCAAGCTATAGGTGGAGAATTGCATACATTGGACACGTTGCACGTTTGGCGAGGGAGAGGGGCGAGGTTGATCGCTTAACAAGGTAAATGACATGGAAGAAAATCTGTTCTGCAGCCTTTCATGGCGAGAGACGAGGTTGGCAAGCTATCGGGGGTGGCTAACAGGGTTTGACTGTGATTGTCATTGTGAACACACCACAACAAAAAGTGACTATGAATAGAGGACAGTACCTCAAGGGTCAAGGGGACCTCAGTGGGACCAGGACTAGAACCTGTGACCTTCTGATCTCAAGGACAAGGTCCCAACAAGTAGACCATCACTACTCATGTTTGGCTACATGGTGAAGTTTGGTTCATTGTTACAGCTCAAGTAAGTCATACTGTGTCCTAAACCACAGCCACAGGTCTGATCTATCTTCATGAACAGTGCGGTTTGAGTATTTTCTTAGAGGTTTTAGGGAGAAATTATATTTGGGTGACTACTTTGCGTGTTAGCAAGTTTAGCCAGTGCAGAACTAAGGAATCAAAATGACCTGACTACATCTGGAATAAGTGGAAAATTGTGTAAATAGGATTTTAAATAGTAAACAGTTTTTTAAATGAGCCTTTTTATACATTGGTGGTTCCACTATTATTGATTGCTCATATAGTTGGTGCATATTTATCACCTTCAGGCTGTGGATGATGGAGAGCTGGAAATAATTCCTCACTTTTACACCAAAACATGGAAACATTGGCTCTCTAACATAAGGTGAGTGACCGTGAGTTTCTAGATTGGTTCTATAGATGAACCACTTGCATGAGCAATAGTTCTGGTTAAATCTTTCCTACTGTTCTTCTCAGTATATTTTTAATAAACTGCTTCATATAAAGTATCCTTTATACTTTCCTTTTCTCTCATTGCAGTGATTGGTGCATTTCCAGACAACTTTGGTGGGGACATCAGATTCCAGCATATCGAGTGACATTACCAGACTCTGATATAAAGGCGAGATCAGCTGTTATAGTGATTATTTATTTTTATTTTTATGTTTTATTTATTTAAAATAAAATAAAAATTAAATAAAGGTGAGATCAGCTGTTATAGTGATTATTATTTCACATACACAGCTTGGATACATATATTTGTTCACACCATTTAAGCCATGAAACATTTGAGAAGTGTGTTTTTGCTTATAAAGTCACTGCTACATTTTTGGTCCCAGGTACAAAGGTAATGAGGGAATTAGGAGAATTAAGTAGAATGACACAGTTAACCACAGCGATGCCCGCTGTCAGATATAACAACGGTAGAACACATTTCATCCAATCCGATTATGTGTCTGGACTTAACTTTGTGATTAGGGTTTTCATGATTAGATATGGTTTAAATATGATAAAGTAAACAAGCTTTTTCTTCTTGTGTTCATCAAATGCTTTTATCCAGTGATTGTAATGCCCAGTGACAAATCCTGGTATAATGGTGGTTGTACTTTTGAGATTTAACCCTGTTCTCCTATCCAATCAGCCATAACATTAGCACCACTGACAGGAGAGGTGAATCACATTAACTGTCCAGTTATTTCATTACATTGGCACCTGTTATGGGGATATATTAGGAAACAATCAGTTTTTGAAGTAGATGTTTAAGGAGTATAAGGATCTGAGCCACTTTGACAAGGGCTTTATTGTTATTGGGCTTTAGAGCATCTCCAGAACAGCAGGTCCTGTAGAGTTTTCCAGGTTTGGAGTAGTTCGTACCTACAAAACATAATCCAATGGATGACTGCTTGTGAAACAGAGACAGGTCATGGGCACCCAATGCTCATTGATGTATGTGACGGGTGAAGGCTAGCCTGTCTGGTAGAGAAAGCGGTCACAACAGAGGTGGTGTAAATGTATTCAGTGGCTGATTGGTGTACATCTGATGAGTGATGGCCATGAACATGCTCCATTGTTTCATTCTGTACGTTTCCTGTCCTCACTGAGGCAGGTGTGAATTAAAAAATCATTTGGAGTAGAGTTTCTGTCAGCTCAGCAGGCCTTAGCAGTGATGGTGTGACTTCATCTCTCTCCAGGAGCAGTGGGTGTGGGGCAGGAGTGAAGTGGAAGCCAGGGAAAGTGCTGCAGCAAAGTTTGGTGTGTCCCCTAATGCTCTTGTCCTCACACAAGGTGAGTATGAAAGTGAAAGTGACTATTTGTCATTGTGAACACACCATCGCACAGTGCACCACAACGAAATGTGACCTTTGCATTTAACCAATCACACAGCAGGCAGCCACCAACGGTGCCCAGGGAGCAGTGAAGTATGAGCACTATTACTATTGCCCTCTATATTTTAGTCCAAATATAAATAAAATAAGTCATTAATTCTGTTCACTCGTTTACTTCCACTGAGTGAGGAAGTACAAGGTAGTTTTTTTTCTAATAAAGTTGGCAGTGATCGTATAAAATATGGTTTGGTTATATAATACTTGCAATCTTTTATACAATATTTATCTGGAGGCATGTTTACCAAGGTGCTACATCAACTTTTATTTTAATTACACCTTTTAATAAGTATTGGAACTGAGGATACTAATTGTTGCAGTTTTGTATTTGGTATTTTTGTCTGTTTTACCTTGTTATGGGCTGTTAACTCACTGTTGTTGTCCGAAACCATGTTGTTGTAGCATTTGCAGAATGAGGCCTTGCATTGTCTTGCTGAAATAACTACTTCCACTGATGCAACACCTGTAACACCACACCTTGACAGATGTTGAATTTTTGTGCTTTTTGTCTGCCTTTTCAAAAGAAAAAAAATGAGCTCATCTGAGCACAGCACATTCTCACTGTCATTCTGTCCACCTGAGATGAGCTTGGGTCCAGAGAATTCAACTGTGTTTCTGCGTAGAACTGATTTATGCTGCTTCTTTAGTAACAGAGTTTCTGTTTGCATTTACATGTATTAATTTGGCTGATGTTTTTGTCTAATGCGACTTCCAAGCTACAGGAATAATCAGGCACTTTGTTAACACATGACAGCTCTGATGTGAGCGCTACAAAGAAGTTTAACACATTTCCTTTTAGTCATTAAATATAGATGACATAAACTTTATAGGGTACATTACTTTCTGGGAGTGCTAGAAAGAATCCAACACATCCCTCTCCATCATTAAATGCTACAATGTCCAATACATTAAATACATATGGCAATAAAATTAACTATAAGTGGAAAATTACTCTCTGGGAACAGTATTTAGGTGTAGATATATTAATGGTGGGTGTGTAGGTCTGGATTAGTGTATCCATGCAGCTGGGAGCAGAACCATTGATGATCCTGTAGGCGAGCAGAATGTGTTGTGCGCTGCAAATGGAAGCCAATGTACAGAGCCAAGCGGTGATGTTATACGAGCATGTTTCAGCTGCTTGAAGAGCAGCCAAGCTACATTTTGAATCCTTTACAGTGAATTGATTGTGGTTGCAGGTAGACTAGTCTACAGTGAGTTGCAGTAGAGTGGAGTATTGGAAAGTATGTTCTTCATTATATTCTCACCTGTTCTTTGGCTCACTCTAAATAGTGTAATCTTAATTTCATATTTATGTTTCACTCTTATTTTGCTCCTTCCCCAGCTTTTTTGTTGCAGGCACAAAATTATTTTTATATTCATATTTACAAAATACTGTGAAATTGGTTGTTATTAAACTATTAGTACAATTTCTTTATATTAGCTGAAGCATCAATAGAATTTGATTAGTAAAATATGTGCGTAACAGTGAATTGTATACGCCAATTAGTAATGTGCTGCACACTAACCCAAACCCACAGACACATTTCTGTTTTGCAAGTAGCTGATGCCAGCAATATTTTTAAATGGTCTGTACAGTTCGGTGTGATTGATAAGAGGCTGTGTTTTGGGAGGAATTCATTCCTGTGTTTTGTGGTCATGATCCTGAACCATTTTCCAGAAAATACAAGGGTTTTTCTAGAGCTGTGTATTCCAAAGCAGCACTTTTATTTCTTTATTTATATTTTTATTCATTTATTTATTTTATTGATTGTAATTTATTTGTTTATTTTAATTTTTACCATATATTTTAAAAATTGCACTTTTTTCTTTAGATCCAGATGTGTTGGACACATGGTTTTCTTCAGGTCTTTTCCCCTTTGCCATGCTTGGCTGGCCTCAACAGGTAAGAAACAACATCCCATCTGACACAACGACACAACACTTTTAAAGATGTCAGTGGTATCAGAAAGGTTGGGCAGTATGACAAAAATGTAAACCTGTTTTTGTCTTTAACATACTGTGACGAATTTCAGTTTTAAAAAAATTTTTCAAGGGAAAGAATGAGCACTTCACACAAGGATCTAATGCATGAATACGGGACAAGGCCCGCTTCCGGTTTATTTAGCCGCCCTGAAAAGGGCTCCAGAACCTCTCTAGGAGAGTTCGCACACAGCACAAACGAACCCCAAGCGTGTATATCTCAACATGACCTAACCCGTAAGTCACCTTTCTCTTTAATAACCACACTCAGGGGTTCGGCCCATTTCCCCAAAATTCACACACAATAACACCGCCCCTTCGTTTAACTACATCAAACACATTCCCAGTAGCACAACCACAATAACACCCCCAAAACAGTAACACTCACAACTCCCCGAACTCAGTCACTCTCCCATGATGCCCTGCAGCGCCCAAGCCAATCAGATACCAGCTCCGTTAAAATATTATGGTATTGAAAAAACAAGCTTTTTTATGCTGAAAACATATTACAAACATTCAGTATGTGTCCCTAAACCTTTGTTGGACAGAGTGGATGCATTGTGATGACAGTATATTGGTTTAAACTCTAATCCACAGACCGAGGACTTAAAGCAATTCTATCCCAACACCATTCTGGAGACTGGGAGCGACCTGATCTTTTTCTGGGTCGCCAGGATGGTGATGCTTGGCACAGAGCTGACTGGTCAGCTGCCCTTCAAACAGGTACTACACTTACCTTATTACATCCGAATGTCAAGTCTAAAGAGAGACAAGAACTCATACAAACTCGGATGGAACAAAATAGTCTTGTATCAACAGAAAAGTACAATATAAATGTCACTGACAAATATTAGTGTTTTAACAATTCTGACATCTCAGATCCATGCTTCACCCTTTTATTTTCTCGTTTTTTCAGGTGCTCTTTCATTCTCTGGTGAGGGACAAGCACGGTAGGAAGATGAGTAAGTCTTTGGGAAATGTCATCGACCCTCTGGATGTAATCTCGGGTGTCTCTCTAGAGGTACGCTGACGGCGGATGTTATTATACGCACTGAATGACTTTGCACAGCTCCCGTAGCTCTGTGTACTCACACTCCTCGTAAGGACAGTAAATCCTCTTGGTCCTTGAAGCACACATCATCTAGTGAATCAATACTGTCAAACCTCTCAACACGTAGAGGTGAAACTACATGGCTTATGTTTCTCTGTCAGACTGAGCAGACTTTATTAACCTGTCCATACACCAATTGTCTTTAACTGGAAACGCTGTAATTTCAGGCAGCAATCAACACCCTTAAACCAAACAGGAAAATACAAGTTTGTCATCATGACATTCATATATTACCGATTAAACTGAGGGTCATGTCACACCCATAGCTGAGTCACAGCGCTCGGATGAGCTGGGGACAAGAAAGTTGCTTCATTGCTCAATTTGTTCCCTAATTTTTCAGAGCTATCACCATGAGAACCTGTTTCTGCAAAAGCTCCAGCAATCCTTATCTGAGAGGACTAGAGGTGGGAGATGTGGCAAAAATATCTTGTCACGAATCTCGCAGATATGTGATTTCTCATGATACCTATTTTTCTGCCATTTTTCTGTTAAGATGAATGATAAAGCGCCCGCCATTTTTCAAATTATTTTTATTCAGTGTTTCTCATACTGCAGTACAAGTTCCCTGAATAAAGGCAAGTTTATTTCTGTAGCACATTATCATACACAGAGGTCATTCAATGTGCTTTACAGAGATAAAAAACAAGAAAAAAAACTGTAATGTTTGGTTAAAAGTCCAAAATAAGAAACTTAGCTTATGTTTAACTAAAGGCTGTGAAAAATAAAGCTGCTTTTAGTTTCTATTTTAAAATGAGCAGATCTGATCTCCATGGGGAGCTGGTTCCAGCAGGGGGCAGCATAATGGATAAACGCCATTTCACCCTGTTTAGTTACAGCTCTGGGCTCCACTCACTGACCAGCTCCTGCTGATCTAAGAGACCTTACAGGTTAATATTCTTTAAACATTGTGGAGATATTTAGGGCCAAACCAGTGGCAGTGAGTAGGACGTTGAACTCAATTCTGTACCTGATTGGAAACCAGTGTGAGGACTTGAGTAAAATGCTGCCTTTTCTTTTTTTTTATGAAAATGGAATGTGTTGTTTATATAATGTTACTTACATACTGACAATATCACTATGATTTTATGAGTATCACGATAATGATACATTTTGTCATATTGCCAAGCTCTAGAGCAGGGGTGTCAAACTCTGGTCCTGGAGGCCGGTATCCAGAACAGTTTGGTAGTTTCTCTCCTCCAACACAGTCACTCAGCCTGGCAATTAACAGGTGATTTGAACCAGATGTGTCTGAGCAGGTAAATCACCAAATCTCTTTTTTTTTTTTGTGTTGGCGTCAAACATATTACTCCTGTTTTAGCTTCTTTACACTGGCTACCACTCATTCAGAATAGATTTTTAAATCCTCCTATCAAAACTATGGAATACAATTCCAATTAATATCCACCAGGCATCAGCAGTAAATAGTTTAAATATCCTATCAAAGACTGAGCTCCTCGTCTTCCCAGCTAAACCAACAATACATCATAACATCTCCATCCAGCTTGGCCCGT
>JBBIGC010066993.1:0-10837 GCA_037576955.1 Lepidarchus adonis
GAGAGAGAGAGAGAGAGAGAGAGAGAGAGAGAGAGAGAGAGAGAGAGAGAGAGAGAGAGAGATGGCAGGGGGTAAAGATATATGTAAAGATATACGCACAGACACTTAGAGAGAAAAAGAAAGAAAGAAAGAGAAAGAAAGAAGAGATGAAACAGGTCTGAACACTGGCAGAAGTGTGTGGTTGAAGAGTCACCACAGTCAGATCAGACATGAAGATCAGATTTGTAAAGTACATGAGGGCTGAGAAGTGTGATAAGGTTTGACGTGAGTTGAAGGGATGGATGGATAAGAAAGACGAGATAGAGAGAAAGAACCGAGAGAGAGAGAGAGAGAGAGAGAGAGAGAGAGAGAGAGAGAGAGAGAGAGAGCAGAGGCATATGAACTTGGATGAGCTCCAGGTATGCAGGCAGGGTGTCAGGCCCGTGTGCCGAATGTTTCAGAGTGTGGCAGAGTGAGCAGCCTGAAGTCTGTCTCCTGAAGACACACACAGCCTCTCTCGCCCATTTGCTTTTAAGGGCACAGAGTTGGAATCCTCCAAACTACCTCAGCATCTAAGCCCAACAAAAAGTTCATTTAACCCTGACTTTAATCAAAAACATGATATCAATCTACAGATCTGACAATTTCCCTCTTATGTTCACTTATACTCACACAACAGTATAATTAAATATGGTACTTGCGTCATGCTTTATCAACGGAAATCACTTAACGCATTGTTGCAAGTAGTATGAGTATAAGTGAACATAAGTGTCAGATCTGTAGATTGATATAATGTTTTTGATTAAGATTAAAGTGTTAAAGTGAACTTTATTGATGGGTTTAGATGCTGAGGTAGTCACGGAACAGTTGAGTCTTGAGGTGTTTCTTGAACATAGAGAGAATCTGCAGTTCTGATGTGTCTGAGCAGCTCGTTCTACCAGTGAGGGAGAATGAAGGAGAAGAGTCTGGAGTGGTGTTTGACTCCTCGTGGGGGTGGAATCTCCAAACGCTGTTCTCTCGCTGATCTGAGGATCTGGTGGGTGTGTAGGTCTGGATGAGTGATGTCATGTAACAGGGAGCAGATCCACTGATGATCCTGTAGACGAGCATCAGGGACTTGAATTTGATACTGTGATGGAACCAGTGTAGAGAACAGAGCAGTGGGGTCACATAAGTGTGTTTCTCCAGGTTGAAGATCATCCTGGTTGTGTGCTCCCAATGACAAATAGTCACTTTCCCTCAAGTGAGAGCCCATATGAGAAAATATTTCCTATATTCCTTATCAGAAAACAAATCAAAGCTGAGCTCAGTAATGTCAGTGGTAAAATCAGCTTTCCTCTTATTAGCTGATGTCACAACAGATGGAGCTTTGGTAGATTTATTCAGACTGACTATACAAATTAAACACACATGCTATAGTCACTGTTTGGGGCAAGAAAAATGTTTCTGCACATTCTGCAACATTACACGTGAGCCCACATGAAGAGCTCAGCTTAAATCATATACCAATGATAATGTATTTACAACACCAAGGGAAAACCACCACCTACAGCACCAACTCAGGTTTTCATGACAGTTTTGCTTTGACATATCAGAATAAGTCTGAAACTGCTCATTGCGATTACACAGAAACGTTCTCAACACAAATGGATATTTTTCTTGTCATTGACTGTCTGCTAAACCTTGGCCTTGTCCATGGCAGATAGCAAATGCTATGAAGCAGTGTTTGGGTCCCAGGGGGACACACCATGATAGTAATTTTGCCTTTGAATGTATAACATCTTTGTTCACTTGTAGTTCAAATAAACAGAGATTATGTCACAGTTCAGACCTCCACCCTTGTCCTTGTAAGCAGAGAAGAGGATCACTCATTGATTCAAATGGAATGAAATGTTACGATTGTGCAAGAAACAAAGAGAAAACAACCCAAAGTGTTCCAAAGACTCTAAAACATGCTTTTTTGTCGGGACCAACTCAACAAACTGAAGTAAACAGTAACCAAAAATTCAGCAAACTATGTGGACTGTGAAGACAGACCACATTCAGGCTAATCCGAGAAATCCTATCAACTATCAATACAATTTTGAAATGAAACAGTTTATGGTGATGTTTTAATACATCATGATAATCGAAACCTCGTGTCAATTTTTTGTTCAAGATTTTGTTCAAGATTTTGTGTCAAGATTTTATTGGACAGAAAGAGAAGTTACAGTTACAAGATAAAAGTTTGTGGAAAGGCAAAAATTCTCCTGATCATGGGATCCCAGAGAGAGAATTAGAAGAAGAAGCGTGGGACTCAAACATCCAGATGGATTTTAGAAGTCTGAGCACACAGAGAGAATCTGTGTCAGGAGTTATAAATCACGAATGGGTGTGTAAATGAGCGTGTCGATGGGCGTGTCAATGGGCGTGTGCCGAGTCATGTGATATGACGCATCATGCCGTATGTTTGTACGTGTGTAAATGAGATGTTGCTCTGTTTTGTGACGTCAGTGCATCAAGATGGTGCCTTGTGTTCTTGAGGCTTGAAGGTTATATTTTTAATAACAAAGCTGTTGTGTTAAAGACAGAAAGATACAATATGTGCCAGATGGCCTTACAAAAAATGGCAGAGGGCCTTATATGTTTACCAGTTCTGTGACCCCGGAAACAACAATGGTTTTCAGCTACTGCAGCTGTCAATGAAGACCCACCTTTCTTCTAATCTGGTCAGAGGAGAAAAATGTTCATGACGTGGGCTTTGAATTGAAATATCCACACAAAAGTACTTCACTGCAACAACAGGGCCACAAAAGAAGGAGGAAGTGGACTGTTCATTAAAATATATATCTGGTATCTGTGCCTGTCCTTGTAAATTTATTTGTGCCACTTGCAACAGTGGACTGTGTAGGACCTAACATTTCACTGTAAACTTTCTGATCAGTCTGCTAATGCTACACTGAAACTGCTGGGAAAATATCCCTGTGCTGAAGAACAGACAGGACCTACTGCACCTCAGGTCAGAAAACATATCTGCAAGCTGTTCTTTATTTTACTTATATGGAGTAAGTTTTTGAACCATATCTACTGGCAAGTTTCTACATTTTCAAACGTTAGTTCATAATCTTAATAAAGCATAAGCAGCTGTGTGTTGTAAAGGCAGGGTAGTGATTAATAGGACTACTTTGTTTTCCCTTCTTGTAGAGAGTATCATAGAAGATTTTTAGAATTAGAAGATAATTTATTTCTTTTTCTGGGAAGTAATGAATAAAGTAACCTCATTACATTATTAAAGAAGAAGGTATTAGATAGTTGTAAATAATTACTTGTTTGGGTTGCTAACACAAAATTGAATAATAATACCTGATAAAATAATATGGTTTTTCCATTTCAAATGCAGTGCGTGATTTAGAAATCAGAAGAAATGTCATTAACTTGTGCTAGATCAAGAACACGAGCCAGAGTGAGTCGTGCTTCCATTATACAAGTGCGTTTAGAGTCTGTTTTCTTTTAGCTGTCAGAAGGCGAACAGAGGTATTTGTACAACTTCAGTAAAAATGACTTTAGACGTCACTGCTGATAAAATCTGAGATGTACTCATCACCACAGCCTTGCCGTCGCCCTCCCTGTCGATGATGATGGCTGAACTTACAGCAGGATCTTTTGATTAATTCCTGTATCGTGTCCAACCTCATGTACATTCAGTCTTCATATGAACAGCATGTCAAAATCAAGCAAGTTTCCCACCCAGGAAGACTTTATGTCATGCAGGAAAGAAGAAACACTCATCCATATGTGTTGGGTCATGGCCAGAAACGGGCTCCACACAGTGCTTTTATTCCTGAGGATGTTATAGTCAAGAAATGAAGGAGAGTCTAGTTTAAAAAGACTGATTAGTTCTGCTGCAAACCGGTTGGGCTTTTACAATATACAGTCAAACCCTGTTATCTTGCCAATCTCGCCTCTTTCCATGAAAGGCTGCAGAACTTATTTCCTTCCATATTATTTACCTCGTTAAGCTGCCATCCTCACCTCTCGCCCTCGCCACGACATGTAAAGTGTCCGGTATATGCATTTCTCCAGCAATAGCTTGCCAAACTTGAGTCCGTGTTAGCAATGTAGCCTTCGTGCTACCGCTGCTACTGCTACTGCTGCTGTTGTCGTTGCCGCTGTTTTCCCATACCTGATTAACTCATGCAGTTAATGATCCCACCTAATCATTTAATAGACGTTCAACTGCATTCAGCTACCGTATATGACAAACGCCATAACCACAATTGCCATGATCCAATTTGTTAGCTCGCCTCTCACTCTAGCTAGCTAACAGGGTTTGACTGTGTATTGTGACGATTTTTAGCTCGTAAAATTGTCTGAGGGAAATTACAGAGACTTGACCGAAAAGTATTGCTCGAATTGGGACAAGCCCTCGCTTTATTAAGCTCTTAAATTAATCAACGACTTAATTTCCATTTATTTTTCTTTTTATTCCTATAGGTCCAGTCAGGAAAAGGAAGTCTAACCTGAAGACAACTTTAGCTGTTTACTGTCCCTGCTGAGAGGGTGTTAGGAGGTAGTAAAGGTAACTTGGATGGCATGGTAGTAAATGTTCCTGCTTTAGAACTTCTGAATGTTTCACTGTCCTATTACACCACTCCACCCACATCAGCACAGACAGCAACGGAGTGAAAACAGGAAAAAGCGATGGGTTATGGGTTAAAAGGGCAGCAGTAGGTCATTTATATACCAGTAAGCAGTGCTTGCACCTGCACAGAAACAGATCCCACATCACCGTGTTCCCATTCTACAGATGTTCTCCATTCTTGGGTGGTCATAGGTACAAGGGGGAGGATGGAAGTTCAAAGCTTCCAATTTCACGGCTGCCAACTGTGAGAGGGAAAAGCCAAGTCTTCCTCTTGGAGTGTCTTGTGACGGCTGGGTGAGAGAGGGGTCAGGAGGCTGGGAGGACAGTGTGAGAAACCCAAACTTGGGAGGGATGAATGGGGAAAGCCCCTCTATCTCATCACCCAAGCAATGCCGTCAAGCGGGGTCAATGAGCTTTCTTGAGCCAGCTTATCTGAGCAACATGAGCAGGGACGATTGTCTGGCAGAGGCTTGACCGACTCCACCCCCCCCCCCCCAACCTCATCCCTCTGGAGACAGGGAGGTAATGAGTTTTTATTTTTTACCTCCTAATGATCTAGACAAAGTACCTAACTTCATTACTTCAGTACTGACACCACTAGTCAAATACTCCAGTGTTACTCCAATACAAGTGAAAGTCAAACAGTCACATTTTACTGAAATAAAAGTTCTGAAGTACTTGCTTCCAAAAATACTTAAGTATTAAAAGTACAAAAGTAAATATATATATATATATATATATATATATATATATAATTTATTCATTTAGGGCCATTAACTTACACCGATGATGTCTTTAAATAAATGGAATTGCATAGTCCAGACATAGTTCCTTACCTTTCTCTTACTCTTTCTCTTTCTCAGCTTTTTGGTGGGGAGTCAGTATTGTACTTTTTAATGAACAGTCTGATTATGGTTCCAGTTCCCTCACTCATTTTTAGACCTTTTCCTTATGAGAAATAAATTGGAAGCTGTTAACTAGGTGATTTATTAGCTGGAGTTTCGCAGTAGCGCATGCAATTGACCAAACATGTGCGAGATGCAATCTCTGATTGGCTGTACTGTATGTCAATCAACTGCCAAAGCCACAGTGGTGATGGACGATTGGCTAACACCCTTTTTTTAATGATATGCGATCTACCCCACACTTCCTGTACTGTAGTGTATTCAGTGGCTCGCTCTTCACTCGTCTTTTACGTTGCGCAGTCTCAAATGTGCGGTACAGTTTATTTTGAAAGGCAGGGCTCCATCATCAACTCGTTCTCTGAAGTTACTCTGAAAGTAATGAGTAGCGAGAACCTTGACAGAAATGTAGTGAAGTAAAAAGTACAAAGTTCAAATGTAGTGAAGTAGTGAAGACTACTCAAGTGAAGTACAGATACTCAAAAACTGTACTTAAGTACAGTACTCGAGTAAATGTACTTAATTCCTGTCCACCTCTGTTTAATAATGCACCTAATACATTTCTTCACATCTGAGGTGAAAGTTCACAGGAAAATTCTGCCACTGAAAGCCAAAGCCATTCGAGAGCATTGATGCTTCAAAGCTCAAGAACCTCAGGATGTAGTGCTCGCCTGTAGATGTAGTCACTATGGATGAAGCTCTGTGTTCTGCTTTAAATCTCAGTAATCTAATAAAACTGCCCTTGTGGCTAACATTGTCAAAATGCATTTTCGACGCCTCTTCAATGGACCTTACATTTTCTAAACCATGGGCCTTACAGTTCTTAAGCTTGGAGTTTCTTTCCTCCACAAGATGCCTCCTACTACATTCTTCACAATTCTGTTTTTCTGCAGCTCATTCTCCGTCTCAGTCTTGTTCCTTCTTCTCTTTTCTCCTCTTGTTACCATCCCCCTCTCCTGCCTTTGCCTCACTCCTGAGCTTCGCCCTTGGCTCTTTTGGCCCTTGGGTGACTGTGACATTCCACAGCTTTACCCACAACGAAATGAAGCCCCACACTTCCTCCCCATCAAAATGGACCCTGCCCAAGAGTTTGTCCCAAAAAGAGAAAGAACATTTCACCATTACACCCTCTTTCTATGTTTCCATTGCACAACCATGGGAGAGAAATGCTTCACACTAACAGTTTTATCCCTGTAAAATTATTTTTCAGTTATGAAAGCACTGATAATGGTTGTTTTAAGTGTGTTTCTTAGTAACTTAGTAACATTTCCCCTAGCGAGAGAGACCCTCCAACCAGTCATTCCCCTCAAATGCTCAAAGCCAAGGAATTTGGTGCTCCAATCTTGGTGCTGAGCCTTTCCCCTTTGATTCAAGTGTCTTTACATAGCTCTGGTTGGTCATTAGAGTAGCACTAACTGGGCTGTTTAAAGTAACCCTGTTTGTCTTACTGGTTCTATAACAGCCCAGTAAATCTTTTTGGGTTAATATTGGTTTATAGATTACCAGCAAAAGGTAATAGCATTAATGAGCGATTCATCATTAACCTCTGTAGTGGTGGCGATCACCGTAGAGACGTGGTAAAGAAGTGGTGCAGTGTGCAGGTGTTAAACACCAGTCAAGTCTAGAACAGCACTCAACAACATACAGAGCACATTCTCATTTCAGCCAAAGAGCAGAAACGAAGTGTGACACTCGGTTATAGAGCTCTGTTATAGCGTAACAGATATCTTCAGCAACACTTTACCCTGAATTCATTGGAACGACATGTTCAATTATGTTTATTCTGCACTGAATATGACTGCAGTTCACCCGATGTTTCAACTGTGACAAACAAAACAAGCTCAACTCTCAAGCCTGATCCTGCATGGGGTCGGATTTTGCAATGTTGAGCATATATTCACAATGACGCAGTTTTAATAAGCAAGTTTCGAATTAGTGGGCAGGAATTCAGTCGAAATGGGCTACACTATTATGTGTACCATGACATACCTTAAACCAGGGATAACAGAACAATTTAATTGCTTGGCTTAGTTGAAGAGGTCATTGCTGGAGAAAAAACCCTACTGTGCTACAAGAAAATGTAACATATTAACAATACAGTTTTATATAATGTATTACGACAATATATTCCAATATATTTCCTTTTCAGATGAGGTATTAAATATGTTTTTCATTAAATAAAAAATGCACAATCACTTTGAGTTGCCTTTGTTAGCTAAAAGCCTTAGACGCGTATATTACAAATTTAAAAAAGGCTCATTGCAGGGGAAATACATGTATGCATTGCATGTCTTGCGCTCAGATGTTCAGTACATGTGTGGTATGAAACGTTTAGTGGAAAAGGTTTGTGAATTGATGCACTATACAGTAGCAAAAAGTATGTGAACCTTATTGAATGTTATGGTTTTCTGCATTAATTTGTTATAAAATGTGATCGGACCTTCATTTAAGAAAAAAAATCTGATCATAATGATAGTGGAAAAAGTATGTTGGGCTGAGGATTTAGATTTGGCCACTCTAAAAGGTCAATTTTGTTTTTTTTAAGCCATTCTGTTTGCTCCAGTGTTTTGGGTCATTGTCCTGTTACATCACCCAACTGCTACAGAGTTTCAGCTGAAGTACAGGCATTCTCACATTATTCTGAAGGTTTTTTTGCTACACTTTGGGAATTCATCTTCCCCTCAATGTTTGCAAGCTGCCCAGGCCCTGATGCAGCAAAGCAGGTCCAAATAATTATGTTTTCTTCACCATAATTTGAGGTTGGGACCATGTTTTAATGATGATATTGTGCAAACTTACATAATAAGCAATAATACGTAGTATTACAGCTACTGTGTGCAGTGACTATGGCCAGTGAAATCACTTTCTGTGATTGATGATCGATGTACGTTAATACTTAAGTATTTTTGGAAGCAAATACTTTAGTATGTCTACTTAAGTAAAATGTGACTGTATGACTTTCCATTGTTTAGGAGTAACATTTGACTAGTGGTATCTGTACTTTACTTAAGTAATGAAGTTAGGTACTGTGTCCACCTCTGGTTAAATTCATGTGTGTGATTGAGAGTGTTCACAATGACAAACATGAATTTTTACAAGGTCAGAATGATTCTACAGTGTATTATTTCACTTCTAACCACCCTGGATACAGTTGATTACATATCAATAGGCAAACTAAGCAGAAAAAATTTGTGGAATTCTTCTTTGAACAGCGTAATGCACCCAAATCTCTGATGACTGGCTTCCACAAAAGCTGAAAAAAGGTTGATCCAAGGGGAGATGAACTGAAAATGTAACAAAAGGAAGCAGTTTGGTCAGTGTGCATAATGGGACAGTGACTCACTGACATGACTTGGCCCATGGTCAACTCTCCAAAGGAGCAGCTGACTTTTAGTCTGTGTTGGAGGCTTCTGTTCAGTTAATTATGGCCAGAGAATGGCTCTAATAAGAGCCTTGCTGACAGGGCATTAGAGGGAACAATGTAAGTCAGTGTGATGGGCAAACTAGGCAGTGAAGTGCTTAAGCAAGCTTGTAATGGGGTCTCATTTGTTTTTTGAGCATATCCGGATGCAGCACAAGAGACTAATTAGAGCAGGTTGATTTTGAGTGGCTTCTGTGGGGGCAAATTAAAGCAAAGACTTTTCTTAAAGGGATTAAGGAAGGATCTACTTCCTGGTCATAGGCATTGAGTGTGTCTACGTGTATATTTTACATTCATTTATTATCTTTTGACCCATGGCACCTGGAATTCTTCTTCATTTTCCAACTGTATGTTTTTTTCCTTTGGTGGCATCATTAGGTGTAGAAACAATGCCCTCAGCTGTCTTCCAGCAATGCAGAGTGTGAATATTTCTGTATGTGGGTGGGGGGGTATGTGCAGGAGCTTGCCAGGCGATGGAGTGAATCACTCTATCCGCTCTCATCTGTCCCTAAGAATAAATACTGAGTATCTGAGTATCAACAGGCTCTTTGTTAACATTGCTGGGCAGAGCAGAGGTGGGATTGGACTGGCCCAATAGTGGACTTTTCTGACTAGGAAATCTGTTTGCATTTGTGTTCATAACTCCTGAAATGTAATTCTTAGAAACAAATTCTTTCTACATTTTGTACATTCATAGAAACCAAATCAAACTTCAATTTGGACTATTGAATTCTTCCCACTAGAACTGGCTAAATTGAGCATGTTTTCTGTTAAGTCCCTGTTTTGTTGCTTGATCATTAAGGGATTGGTGTGAAATCATTTACTAAAGCCTGACTATTTATAAATATCATACAAATTTTGAAACTAGTCAACAATATCCCTACAATGTTGTAGCACAGTTAGCAAAAATTGCAAAAAATTCCAAACAATGATTCTCACTATGAGTGAAAGTGACTATTTGTCATTGTGAACATGACAAATTGTGCATCACAATGAAATGTAATGTCTGCATTTAACCCATCACACGTGGAGCAGCAGGCAGCCACCAACTACTCCCGGGGAACATTAGCAAGATATGCTAATGTTAGCTGATTTTGAGTAGCATGTCAACGTTGGTGCAAATATATCTATGGGGAGCACTATAACATGCAATGGTCTATTTTTTAGCATCAATTCACCCAAAAGAGTTGAACATTTGGTCACTGCCATCAGCCAATCAGTTTTCAAGGACCCAATGATGGATGATCTGGTACAAAAGGGGCAGCAGTTCATAGTGTACAGGTGACTGTCAGTCAAGCAGGCGTACGTTGGGGCTGTCCATATGGGACCCTCCTCAGCAGAAGTGGCTGGTTTCGAGGTATAAAAACCCAAAACCTGTTTCTCAGCCACTGAAGGACCAGTTAAAAAGAAAATTTATAAATTTCATTAATTGAAACAATTAAGTTGATTGAAATGAATTGAGAATTTGTTCGACACTGACCAAACATTATATTATTTCAATAGCGTATACTAGATGTATGCATTCCCTAATATCTTCTGATGTTTTGCATCAGTCGGCAACAAGATGATGCTATTAACTTTAAATGTGAATAAATGTTTCAAATCTATTTTGCCAAAATTGAGTGATACGGGTTCGCACATGCAAAGCTATTTGTTGTATCCCATTGTCATAAATGTGCAGCTGGCACAGAGAGTGAGAATATATAGAATGTTTAGTATGCTTTGAAATAACACACAGGTTCCCACACGAGATTTTATAGTTTCACACACTACAGAGGGACAAGTGTGTGGGAACAGACAGGTTCTCTGTGCTTAAAATGTAACAATGCTGCAACCTTGGCATGTGTGTGTGTGTGTGTGTGTGTGTGTGTGTGTGTGTGTGTGTGTGTGTGTGTGTGTGTGTGTGTGTGTGTG
>JBBIGC010067020.1:0-10836 GCA_037576955.1 Lepidarchus adonis
TCTCCATGGTGACCGAAAGTAGATCCAGTAGGACCCGAGCACAAAGGTTAGAAGGTATTGCTCCGCAATGGAAAAAATAGTCCAGTGGACGACCTTTATAAATATGACTGTTTAGCTTTATTTTACTTGATGATGGTGCGTAGGTTTCCCTCAAACATTTACCTCAAGACATGAGAGGAATCAGAAAATGACACGTATAAATTTTTATTTCTAATACGAGTAAAACTTGGCATTCACAATCGACCTATCGAGGTGCACTTTGGGAAATATGCAAAGCGGGCGGATTGCAAGCTCTCTGATTGGTTCTCTGTGTGGACACGCCTCCGTATTAGCGGCGCAGTTCTGAACGGTTCAGTCCCGGGAGCACAAATGGTAAAGATTTACAGAAACAGTTCTGTGAGCCGGACAGTAATGGAGTACATTTACTTGAAAAAAGAAAAATCTCAGAAACCCTCAATTTGTTGTTTTGCTCTCAAACGCGATTGAATTGTGTAGGCGCTATTGATTGGGACAGCCTGTGAGCAATCACCTTCAGCTTTCCGCCAACGGCAACTCCATGGTCAGCTAATGATTTAGATAAGAGACGAAACCATGGATGAAGCAGGTCCATCCCGGAAATGTGCCAACCTGTGGCCCCACCTCGCCAAATTATAATTTTTTTTTTTTTTTTTTACCAATTTTCTGAACAAGTTAAGGATAATTTTTGCTTCAAGTGTTTGCTGTGTTTACCAAAACAGAAATTCATCATCGCTTACAAAAATTCATCCTCCAACTTCAAGGATGCATGTCAAGGTACGTACATTGAAATAAACTAACTTCTTTACATTTGTAAGCTAGATTCTAGCTACAGAAAAGTGCACTAAATTATTGGCTAGCTGTGATAATGCAGCTTTTCACATTCTCTGTTACGTTTCGGCAGTCGAAGCCACATACACGAAGCTGAAGTTGGCTACTTATTCGCCAGCTTCTTATTCACGATTCTGGTTCCACCTTAAAT
The DNA here is from genome assembly GCA_037576955.1 of Lepidarchus adonis. Lineage (NCBI taxonomy): Eukaryota > Metazoa > Chordata > Actinopteri > Characiformes > Lepidarchidae > Lepidarchus > Lepidarchus adonis. The sequence continues at coordinate 998 of JBBIGC010067020.1, forward strand.
GCTTGAGCAGTAACAGTAAGCCACCAGTAGGTGGCATGTGGAAGTTATATTTTAAATAGACACGTATTGATCTTGGAAATAAAGCATTGGTGGTTAATACCTTCTTTTTTTTAATTAAAATATATGTTAATCAATATATAGATCAACTAACAAAATAAACGCAGATATTTAATAAATGCAATAAATGTAAATATATAACAAATACACTACATACATGATGAAATGCATTTCATATCCATATATCTAGTATATATCTAGTACTTTTCTTCTTTTAAAAATCTCTACTCAATTTGACATGACAGAACGAGAGTGAGTATAATAGAGAATGCTATAATACTGATTTATGTGAAATTTTACTGCAGCAGTTTAAAATAATAATGTCATAAACTTTGAGTCTGAAAATCTTTTTGGAATATTTTTTGCATATTTTTTGCATATTTGCATCTTACCCTTTCCTTTTACATTTTAGTGAAAAACTTTGAGATGCCCAGTTGTCAACCGCTTCTTGAAGTTTTGAAAAGTCATCACAGCTATGATTAATAGTAAATATACAATTAATTTTGTTGTTTAAGCTTTATTTATCTAGTGTCATGCACTACAATCCCAACAGTGTCAGTCATATGTACTCACACAACTGCAACAGTCCCATCAAGCTTTGTGGTTTCAGGGAATGGACAATCATCTGCATCACATTTTGACATTTTTTCTGCTTTCTGTAGATAGTCAAGACGACTGACAACATAGTAATGTAATGACATACCATGTTAATGAGGCATGTCATCTTTTAAAACACTACAGTAAAATTTCACATAAATCAGTATTATAGCACTCCATCATACTCCCTCTCATTCTGTCATGTTAAAATTTCTAGACATTAAAAAATTAATGCGCAGGTGTCGTCAGAAATGGACTAAAATTGCATTCAGACCCATTGACCTATGTAATGAGATGCCATGTTAATGAGGCTGTAATTTTAATCAGTAGCACATGACAGAATGACACATGACAGAATGAGAGTGAGTATGATGGATCATACTTACTCTCATTCTGTCATGTCAGTTTGAGTAGACAATTTTAGAGAAGAACAGAGTTTTTCCATGTGGAGGGAATCGCTAGGAGTTAAGAGAGTTTTTTGTTTTATTCATATCAGTGGTATTTGAAATTGAGATATTGATTTAGCGAATGTGTCTTCATGTATTTCTTTTACCTTCTTTGAATCTCCGGTGAGTACTGTGGTTAAAGAAAATGCTTAGTGATTTAGCCACAACATTATTACTACCGTAAGGAAAAAAGTTCGTGATAAGTAATTGCCATAGTTTTGTGGTCTATTGTATGTTGTTTCGTTGTTATGTTAAGTACTTGGAAAGAATAAAAAGAGTAAAAAACCATTCGGAAACGATTGAAATGTTAGGATTTGTGTTTAATCCTGTTTATAATTCATGTGGGGTGTTTAATAAATATTGTTATTGCTCTTATCTTGGTCAAGCTGTGGTCATAGACAATTCACTCCTAGAATCGAACCGCTCTGATCTCAGGATCTGATTTATTACCCGAGTTAATGAGGTAATTGCACTCAGAATGTCAAGTTAAAGGGGGTTACAGTTGCAGAAGGCACAATCGAAGAAGAAGAAGTAGGAAAAGATTGTGATGCATCTGATGGTGAAGAGGAGGTGGAATTTATGGATGTGGAAGCCAAAACCTCTTGGACCAGCAATGACACAGTCCTACAGCTTGGTGATGAAAAAATTTTATTGTTTTTTAATTTTTTTGCTTGTTTTTAAAAAAAACTTTACATCCATCAATGATTCTATGAAGCTGTTTACTTACAGAGGAATAATAACAAAAATATGTGTTTGTTGGTGTGATTCTGTGTTTCTAATCAAGGTCTTCGGTCTCCTGATGCCACATCAACCTCCAGCTGTGCGTAACCTCTCACTAAAGCTCAACACAGCCCTGCAGCTTCAGCAGCGTGTGAAAGGCTTTTTAGCATCGCAGGTTTGCTTTTCACCCCAAGAAGGGGATCAATTCATTCACAGAATTTAGAGAAGCAACTTCTCAAGTTGAACAAGGACTTCATGACATTTGATTGAATTGAAAAAAATCCATTACAACTGCAGCAGAGGTTTGTCAGAGCGTTGCCATTGTGCTATTGCCTTGTGGGCAAGTGAGAAATGTAAAATAAAGCAACATGGTAAAAAGATGAAAATGACTTGATTTTACTTTCAATTCCTTTTACATTCTCCAAGGTATTAACATTAAAATGTTTCATAACTCCATGTAGGATGTTTCTGTACATAAACGTAAGCACTGTGGCAGTAGTAATGCAATATTTAGAAAATGTACCCTTGATATTCAAGTACTTTTAAAAACAAGTACTTCAGTACTTTTACTTAAGTACACATCTGACTGTAGGACTTTTACTTGTACTTGAGTAAAATTTAGCAAGGGGTATCTGTACTTTTACTCAAGTAATAAACCTGTGTACTCTGTCCGCCTCTGGGAAAGAGCAGGCATCAGGAGATTTCCACTGACCGTCTCTTGCAGAGGTGACTGTGGAAGTGGTCAACAGCGGTCTTCCAAAGTCTTCCACCTGTTTTGAAGTCTTCCTACCACATGGTAAGATTAGACCATTTCCTCTTTCTTGCGTCACATTACTGTATTCAGTGTTCAAAGAAACTGACAATTTAGTGACTTCTAGCTCCTTTTAATACACTTGACAGTGAAAAATACACAGTACAGGTGACGTTTATATATATATAAACTGACAGAGTTCAGATAACAAAATCAGTTGTTCACTGTACATTATAAATTACAGTTTGTTTTGTTTATACTCGCTACTGATACAAAAGAATTTTGTAGGAAAAATGATTTGAGTTTAGATGTCACACTACTGTACTGTGTGCATTGTATTAAATTGAGTTGAGATGTTTATGCAAGAAAAAGGGTGTGACCGTTTCTGAGCAGCGGTTCTCTGCTTTAGAAGCTGTCTAACCCACGAGTTGAAATAATGTCAAAACTCACTCAAAATATGTTTTTTCACATGTTTACACTCAGTACAATGAAAACATATAACAATATTGAGTAATGCAGTATTTTGCCTAAACTGCCCTGTTAACTCGCCCTGGCTCTGCGGCCTTGCTGAGTTACTTTATGTGATCGGAGTTCCAGCTCCTGCTTCCATTTTGGAATAACAGCACTGACAGTTGACTGGAATATCTAGCAGGGATGAATTATAACAGTATTAGGCTTAAATTAATAAGCTCTTTGGAATCCATCCTCCAAACCCAATCCCAGCTGACTATGGGCCAGAGCAGTGTACACCCATCCCTTCATTCCAAAATTCATTTTACTTTTATTTTATTTTATTAACTGAGAAGTAACATTTGCATATGACTACATTGCTGCATTTGACCATTAATGATACAATGTTTAGTTTATAATATGTTTGAGTTCTTGAAAACGTGTGAAATTTCATGCTTCATGTTGATTGCAGATCACAGCATCGAACTAAATCACTGCACATGGATAAAAGTATCAGATCGTTACAGTACTGCTGCTAAAATAATGGCACATGCTCTTGATGGAGTTTTAAACAGGGCAATTAAAAGTGGAATTTGCTCTCTAGTGTCTCCACTATATACTATCAAAACAGGAAGCACTTATTAGGAAACAGGAATAACTTTTACACAAAGCTTCTGCAGCTACTATATAATTGTATATTTATATACAATTGTTATTTATAATCGTGCTTTTTTCATAAGCAGATCGTGTGATGTCAGAGTTGCTTATGGAAGCGTCTGTAGAAGAATAACTTGATGAGATTTCTCAGAATAATCTATAATGAACAGACGACTTGAAGTGTCTACTTCTCCATTGTGTCATCACCACTTCAGCAGATTTGCTTTAGTTTACTCAACACGATCGTGATGATACAGTTTGAATGGCGTTAACAGTTACTGATTAGCAACATTAGCTTTGAAGCTAAAGTGCAAAACTACAAACGCTTCTAAACTAAAGGCGCTTCTACACTTAAGCACCAAACAAGCCTGACTGACTGCATGTGGGATGAGTCGCTGTTTTGAATAACCATTGCTTTGAGAGATAATAAAAATGACATTTATTATAAACTTTGTTTTAATAATTTTGTAAACAAGCTATTTTGTGTTTTTATGACATATGCAAAAGATTGACATTATATAAATAAAATCTAAATAACAGGAATCCCCAGGTGTTGCTTATAAGACTATGTTTCTAACAGAATCTGCATTTCAAAGAATTTTTTCTTTCAAACAATTCCAGGTTTATACTGTAAGTGTGTGAGTGTTTCAGCCTTTACCTCAATGTTACACTTATTGCTGGTGGTTAAAAATGCATAAACGCAGGCGCACCCACCTTCTACCACACAATCAAGAACACACACGCACACATTCTTCCAGCCGAGGAAAACCTGTCCCAACGCGCTCCAGGGAACATTCCACACACAGACATGAGGACGCACCTAACACACAGCTACACATGAGCTAAAGAATGAGGGAAGAATGGACCAGTGTTTACAGCGTTTTAAGACCAAGAAATGGAAAACACGCTTCCAAATGTAACTACAACGTAACAGAACAAAAAAATAATCCAGGTCAATTATGTGACATATAATACACACAATACAACATCACAGTGATGTAAACAGAGGCACTACTCTTTAGATCCCAGGTCTTCAACGTTCTCAACATTGTCCTACAACTACTGTGATATCACACTAATGCTTTACACTTATTTCTGCTCTTCTTGCCAAATAAGGATCTTTCTGTATCTGTGCCTGCGTCTGGTTTTCCATATATGGGCGGTGTTTACTGTCTCTGTCTCTTATTGGTTCTTAGTTACCTGTAATATTAACACCTGTAACAAACTGCTAAGTTGTATTATGGGAGCCTCCATTATAAATATTGCATTAAAAGAACCTGACAGCAACATTAACTACGTGTTAACTCAGAAGTTTAAATAAAAGCTTTAATGGCAGTAATGTAGATTTATCCTCAGGCGATATTCAGAGGAATGACGCCGCTCCTGAGGTGAAAGGAGGTGTGTTCAAGTCTTAACCAGTTGCTTCAGCTTCTCTTCTCTCTGTCTTTCTCTTCCACCCAAAGGAGTGACTCATTTCTCCTTCCTTCCAACAGAAGAAGAGTGAAACATGGTAAGTAATCCATACTTTTAAAAACGACAGATTATACCACATACAAACAAAGGAAGTATAGAAGGGAATAGAACATGAACATATAAAACCAGGGGTGAATTTTTTTTTACATATAAGTATTGTTTTGCCTTTTTGTTGGTAGAGTCTAATATTGATTTTATGTATAATTCCACCTCCTTTAAAAAATGACTTGTTCCAGTTTCGGGAGTTCTTCCTGGCGTCTGTCGCCTTTGCTTTGCTCAGGAAGAGCCCGGACACAGTTTGTGTAAAGCTGCTTTGACTTTAACTTGACTTGACACCTGCTCCTCATTCACACCTGAGACCCTGTAACACTAACAAGTCACATGACACAGGAGAGAGCAAACGCGAACTGAGCACATAATAAAAAATGAGAAAAATGTGAGGGGTAGACTCAGTTTACGGGATATTGTTTATGTTTAAGAGTGAACAACATTCGTGCTGTAGAACATAAACCAATGGAGTAGAAAACTACAGTATTAATACTACAGTTTATAGTCACCAGGGTGATGCAGGTGGACACTGGACAGAAAGGCCAGTGGACCAAACAGAGCTTTGCATTGTCTCTTTATTCACCTCTGCAGGAAAGACCTGCTAAACGACTGAGTCTGAGTTTGGTTAGCGCTGAGAGAGGGTCAGAGATGAGGAGCAGGGATGAAGGGCAGGGATGAAGAGCAGGGATGAGGAGCAGGGATGAAGAGCAGGGATGAGGAGCAGGGATGAAGGGCAGGGATGAAGAGCAGGGATGAAGGGCAGGGATAAGGGGCAGGGATGAGGAGCAGGGATGAAGGGCAGGGATGAAGAGCAGGGATGAGGAGCAGGGATGAGGAGCAGAGATGAGGGGCAGAGATAAGGAGCAGGGATGAGGAGCAGGGATGAGGAGCAGGGATGAGGGGCAGAGATGAGGAGCAGAGATGAGGAGCAGAGATGAGGGGAGGGGATGAGGGGCAAATAAGCAGATGGGACAAGCACAGGGGGACTGTTGCATTGTGGGCCTTGTCTTTTTTAAACTATACTCCTGTTGCTGCAGAGTGTGTGGATGAACATACTTGATGGAAATAAATGGTTGGAAAGAAGCTTCGAAATTAACACTTCAGCCAATATTTTCCCAATGAACTGTATTTAAATGTATGAAACATGAAATGCCCTCACTGTGAGTTTCTAAAGGAGGGGCTGAATCTACCTGAGCATGGCTACCTGTGCGGACTTGTTTTCAGCACAGAGGAATGTGGAAACTCAAACATAGTTCTTAAAAACTATTTGGGCCTCAGTCTAGCTAGGTTGAGTGCGTTCTTGAGAACCCAACATGTTTACAGCAGATTCACATCCTGAATTTTAGCACAAATATGTCAGACAGGTGTGTTCTTGTGTGTGTAGACGTTTCTTTCCCAAGAACGATTCTTAAATGAGAAAACATCGATGTGAAAAATGCATAAATATACTTTATTGAACAGTAGGGCTCATAAGATTTATATGGCATCTACATTACTACATTTTTTTTTTACAATTTACATTAACCTACATTTATAAAGTTCTTAATTTATAAAATTCTTACAAGCAGCCATTGTTAATATTTTCTGAGCTGAAACTCATGCATGTGATAAACCTCGTTATTGTAGATCAATAGCAATTGTCATAAACAACCAATGTACATGTTATTAAACCTTATGAATTCCTCCCTACAGTAAAGTGTTAGCAATTTTTTTTCTTAGGAAATGTTGATGAATGAGGCCCATTGTTATCAGCTCAAAGCAGCCGTCAGAATCGGGCTTGATGACAAGGCAGTGACACTCGAAACCCTAAGGCCATTGACCTCTGCTCAAGTCAAACCTTCCATCCTTTGATTCTCTGAGTCTGTCTCTTAATGTGGGTAAAGTTGTATTAAAGGAGATATGGCTTTTAATCTGCGTAGTGTCACCAAGTCATTTGTCAATTTGGTACGAATTTAAAGCCTTTTACCAGTAACTTCAAGTACTTAAATACTTAGTCCTTTTTGGAAGAAGGAGCTTGAGACATTCCTGTGTGCTTATATCTCTAAATCGTTTCTTTAGCAAATTCTCACACTGTCCTCTCCCTTTCCGCTCCAGGCTTCAGGTGTAGCCATAAGTGATGAGGTGCTTGACCACTACCAGAATATCAAAGTTCGCCGCCAGGGCAGCGAGGAAAGAGAGAGGTTTAAGCTTGTGGTGATGCAGATAAGTGAAGACCAGAAGTCCATCATCGTGGACCATGATGCCTCGCTGAAAAATAAAGATATTGAAAATGAAAAGGATGTCTTCAAGAAGGTCATGAGCATGCTACCTAAAGCAGACTGCCGCTACGCCCTGTATGACTGCTCCTACGCCACCAAGGACTGTCCAAAGGAAGACCTGGTTTTCATCATGTGGTACATTGTTCACACTTTCTCAACCTTCATTAATTTAAACTTTGATTGGGTTGTATTTCCTTGCTGGAGCCAATGCCATTGCACTGGAAAAGAAACCACATAACACATTCTAATCAAAGTTCACTGTTTTGGACGACTGACATAAGTTACATTAAGATTGTTTTTGGTTTGTTTCTTGGTGGTCTACCATCAGTTTCAGACTTTCACTGACTTCCTGATACCATCTTATTAACTGCCATTTCATCTGTGTAGGCAACGTTTATGAAAATGTATGAGACTGAGACCAAGGTGAACTCCAATTACAAGATTACAAGTGTTCTGGACAGTGTTTGTTAGACAAGATCTCAGTTTTTAACTCTGTACGTAGATAAATGAGGAGGAATACACAGCTAGATGCAAAGATTGTCTACAAGCATGAATGTTTTCCTTACATATGTCCTTGCCTACTCTTCTTATGTGTAGGGCCCCTGAAGATGCACCAATGAAAAAACGAATGATCTACGCAAGCTCAAAGAGTGCTCTAAGGGCAAAGCTCCAAGGTAGGTTAGAATCCGTTATGATGTTCATGAATGTAGTTTACTTTGACAGATCTTTGATTAAATTCTCTATATGTTGCAGGTCTGAAGTTTGAGTGGCAAGTGAATGACGTCAGTGATGCAGCTGATGAATCTAGTCTTTTGGAGAAACTTGGTGGAAGGAGCACAGTAAAGTCTTTAGAGGGAAAAAGTGTCTAAAGCTGAAGATTAACCAATATCGGGAAATGTCACAAAACCCCCAATTGGACTGTTTTTACAGATACTATACTTTAGCTGATGTAATGCCTATATGATGGTATCACATGGCCCATGTATAGTGTACTATAGTGTACTCTTCTTAATATCACATAATGTATGACAATCATATTTTTCCACATGAGAAACATGCCTTTACTAAAACTATTTTCATTAAACTTAAACTTTAAATTCTGATTCTGTGTAAAAAATACAAGTACCTCAGGTTTCCTCCATTGTTCCTAAACACATGAAATAAATTGAAAAAAGAGTGTTTAGACTTGTAGTAAATTGTGTCAGAACATTATTTATTCCCAGAAGGTTTTTCAGAAGGAAAAGTTCAGCGATTTGTTGACAGATTTGTTGATGGTTAGAGACATTCAGCTCCAGTGCACATTTAGTAATTACATGACTCAAACACATGAGATTAAAAGAGTTGAATACGATATGTTTGAACATGAACAGTAACCAATTGTGCTGCACATCAGGCCTCCATGATCAAAACACCAGATGCTCCTGGTGTAGAAATGTGCTGTGATATATGCTGGTCTTGGTAAATCTGGTAAAAGTGAATGTACTCATTTTTATTATTTAATTTAACATTTTAAAATGCTTCTTCATGTATGAAATCCTTTGAAAGCCTAATGACTGTAAGAAAAGTCAAGTCTAGGTGTTAGTTGCATTAATAATAATAAGCAGTTTGAGAAAAGTGCTGATGCACAAATGTCTGAAAACAGTTACTCATGGAAAACCAGTACAAACATTCAAAATGCAAATTTAACAGAATACAAAAACAACATTTCTGACCAGTCTAACCTGTCTGACTGTGTAAACATTAACGTTGTTGCTAAGGGCGGATTTAGAATGTGGTATCAGTGGCGACGGCTCTAAGACACAAGGTCAGCTCTACTTCCTCTAACATGTCAGAAAATAAAATCTCAAATATGCACTGTCATATTAATATTACTTTTAGAAACATGTTCAACTTCATGATGCACTCGTTCATATTCAGATATTTATTGTAGATACATTTCCATGGCAGCAAAGTGCTTTAACACGTGTGGATCAGCTTCACTGATTCTATGAATGGATTGGATAGTGGAAGATCAGCTTCTCTGTGAGTGGGCGGAGCAGTGGGTGGAGCCGGAGCCGGACGCTGGGCTGATAAATGCTGATTGGACAAACTGTCTAAAGGGCGGAACCCTTTTTGATAGACAGCATGTCTTATGTTCACCAGCGTTTCATCGATTTAGACTCAGTTCCATGCGGATTCACAAGCGAAGTTGTGACAATAACTGTTGCACATTGTGTGTTATTGGCTGATAATATAAACTATTTCTGTTTGTATAAATCATACTTCAAATTTGCTATTTGAATTTGTTTCAGCGTCGTAAAGTTAATTTTTTCATTCAGATCTTCACAGTAGCTGGTGGAAGGAGACGAGCAGCGAGCAGCTGAACATAATGGCAGATGCTGC
>JBBIGC010067031.1:0-10836 GCA_037576955.1 Lepidarchus adonis
GTGAGATGGGGGTTAATAGTGCACTGTGTAGAATAAGAGTCATGTGTGTTGGTGGGTGAGATGGGGGTTAATAGTGCACTGTGTAGAATAATAGTCATGTGTGTTGGTGGGTGAGATGGGGGTTAATAGTGCACTGTGCTAAGGCACCGTCAGTGTGTTCTTACTACAAAACTCCTCTTCAATGCGTTTACTGCTGTGGTGAATGTTGTGAAATTTCCCACTTGTGGGACAATAAAGGATTATCTTATCTTATCTTATCTTAAACATTAAAAAAAACAAGTTTATCTGGAGCAACGTTTCCTAAATGCTTTACTGTAATAGGAGACAATCATGTTGCTGCTGTTAATAAAGCACAGTGCTGTTCATTAAAGCCTCTGCAGCATCATTACACACATGAGTTCTGACTTTTTACATCACATTCAGAGGAACTGAAACCTGGCATAACTCGAGGACCTCCTGTATAATACACTTATTCTACTCAGAACAGTTGATTGCATGGTGGGAAGAGATGAAGATGAAGATAAAGAACTTTGCCTACTCAGTATTCCATCAGGAACAGCTCTGTATGCCTTAGGTTTTTATTAACACTTTAAAAACTGCATCTTAAATCCTAAAGACATTTTGTTTTAAATGACTATGTACAAGTGCAAATGAAATATATTTGTGAAGTAAATTCATAATAATGTATGAAACCTGTTGAAAAAGCATCTCAGAAAATGAATACATAGTCGCCTGCATTCTTTCACCTGTTACTAGCTTTCACATTCATTGAATTAGGTGTGTTTTCATTTCAAGCAACTGTCTGCAAATAAAGGAAACCAATTCTTGAGACACTTCCTGAGTCTGTGCTATAAAACCTTCAGGGGCCAGTGGTGAATAATGTTTGTTTATTTGAGTCTGTCTTGGGAGCCGCTAAGTATCGTAAGCAAGGTCATTTTATTATTTAGATTTATTATACTATATTACACCAGAAAGAAATTAGTCTCTGCGTTGTACCCATCTAAAGCTGTGAGCTTCTCAAATGTTCTCAAATGTTAATTGCAATTATGGTTTACATGGAAATGAGGTTGCTTCTCCTGAGGCTTTTTGGGGGAGCCAGATTGAATCAGCATGAGTAATCCAGCTTAGAGAGCGGGACATGTATTTCTAAGCTGGTTTATGCTGGTTAGTATTGATCAGCTGCTAAGTGTACTAAACGAATCTTGACTGAAATTTCTTCATAATTCCATACATATATTTTCACAGGTTTGGTTTATTCGAATGCGAAGAACGTACTCGTGAGTGTGTGTGTCCAAACTTTTGACTGGTAGGCGTCTAAATCAGGAGCATGGCAGAAATGGAGAGAATGTCACTTGGGCAGTATGATCAGGAGGGTTTTACTTCCTGTCTCATCTCGTGTGCCACTCCTCCCTGTCTGGTGTTTATGCATTTGCAGAGAGCAGCAGTGCAGCAGTGGAGCTCAGAGCACCAGCAAACCCGCAGAACGAGACAAGCCTGCGGACAGAACAGGTGGAATTCTGGAGCCGGCATGCGGAGGAAAGAGACAGGAAGAGAACACCTTGCATGTGAATGCACACTTCTTAACAAACGTCTCTGAGAGAAGCTCTCGTACCTGTCGCCCTTGAGCATGTCGGCCAGCCTGTTAGAAGACGACCTGTCCTGTCCGGTGTGCTGCGACATCTTCAAGGATCCGGTGCTGTTACCTTGCAGCCACAGCTTCTGCAGGACCTGCCTTCAGCGTTTCTGGGACAGCGGAGGATCCCGTGCTTGTCCGGTCTGCAGGAGGAGGGCCTCCAAGAGGAGCCCCCCATCCAACCTGGCCCTGAGGAACCTCTGCGAGGGCTTTCTTCAAGGACGAAGCCAGAGAGTGGTGGACGAAGCGGACGTACCCTGTGGTCTGCACGGAGAGAGGCTGGAACTCTTCTGTCTGGACGACCAGCAGCTCGTCTGTGGGATGTGTCAGGATTCGAGAGCCCACCAGGGCCATGACTGCTCACCCACAGAGGAGGCCGTCCTCGCCTGTAAGGTACAGTCTTCACAGTGACAGCATTGTCCCAATGGCTCTGTGCTGCATTGTGCGTCTCTAAATGCTCGGCGCTGTTCTGCGGCCATGAAAGAATTTTGGATCTGCCTGTTGAGGGAATGCAGTTGATCAAGTCTGTTCCAATGCTATCTCAGCACGTCCTGCCAGAGGAGCACGGCCGAGGCATTTTGGCAACACCTTCTAGGCCCATACATGCATTCCTGTGGCAAGGAAAAGGGGGAAAAAGATAATAGTAGCTCCTGTCAAGCTGTTATGGTCTGGAAAAATATTCCATTAATCGGCACGTTCAGGTGTTTAAATTAGGAGACAGTGTGCTGGGACGAGAGAAAAACCTCACGAACGTTTCTTCAAGGTGTAGCTGAGAGGAACGTGCTTGGGTCCGATGTCTATAAAGTTATTTTATGAGAGAAGAAAGTCTGGAATGTGAATGTGCACATAGTTATCTTTAGTAGTGTTTTCACAATCCTAGAATGACAGAAAAGTGTTCAAACCCAATAAACACCTTACAAACCTCCACAGGTTCTCAGTGTGTTACAGAAGTTCCATATTTGAGATTTCTCCAGTCTTCCACATCTAATGCTTGAGTGCATTTACCAAAAACAGCCATAATTCATTTTTACACACTCTATTTCCATGCTTCCAACACACCAACTTCAATAACTGACGGTGACTACCCATAGTGCACCACAGTAAAATGTGACCTCCGCAATTAGAAGTGTAGAGGACCTGCAACCTTCTTTTTTCAATGGCAAGGTTCTAGCTAGTAGGCCCTGTTCACTTGCTGGAATGAGATAATCAGTGTTACTCACTCCATTTGTCATTTTTATTGCTTTAATATTGCAGCTGATTGGTGTATGCAACTGCATTGACTTTTGTGACATCACAAAAACAATGAGTTTAAAGCAGATTGTTTTTGCAGCTCAGTTTTCATATATGGAGTGTATGGAGTCAATGGTACGTTTGAATCTTCAACAGTATTTACTAGTGGTGTCCAAAAAGTTTCAGCCCCAGTTGACATTTTCCATGATTGACAGTAATAATACTGCACTGCTTTTTGGTCAAATATAGGACATTAGTCTTAGAGACTGTAATCCAAGATGGCCGCTTCCTTCTGCTTTTGATGTAAATCTCATTTCAATGGCGCAGGATAAACTGAGCTCTGCACTGACAACACTGAAGGAACAGCTGGATGTGGTCACCAAGCTCAGGATGACTTCAGCTATGACGCTGGAGCATATAAAGGTACTACAGGTATTTCTAATGAACCTAAAAAGCTGATGTTGCAAAGGCTGAGAGAGACACCTAACATGTCGTATATATGTTCCAGAGTCAATCTGAGCAAACTGAGAGGCGAATAAGGAATCAGTTCGTTGAGCTTCATCGATTTCTGCAGGAGGAAGAGGAAGCCAGGGTTTCTGCACTGAAGGAGGAAGAGGAGAAGAGGGTGTTGGCTGTGAAGGAGAAGGACAAATTCCTCACCGGCCGGATATCTTCGCTCTTAGACATTATTAAGAGCACAGAGGAAGAGATGACTGCTGATGATCTGACTATGCTGAAGGTGAGAACAGGATGACCACTTGTTATGGCATGTTCCTCAGCAGGTTTCTGCACTTTTGGTATTTGGCGGTATTGTTTAAGATGTATAGACTGGTTTTCAAGGCCAACAATGCATAGTTTCTGGTTTTGCTCAAGCTGATTTCTTATGGGTGTTGTGTTTGCTTTCGTAGAACTTCAGATCCACCATAGAGAGGTATGTAGAAATTCTTCTATTCCTTTTCATATCAAAGCTGTAATCTATGCTAGCATGCTATGCTAATTGCTGTATTGCAATAAAATCTCCACTTCTCCAAATCGCCACTTATTCCTTTCATCCACTTAAATCCATTCAATCTATTTATCTTTTTTTTTTTATCTATAGACAAGGGTTTATATTAGATAAGGTTTTTATATTTCTTATATATTTCTTAGAAGTTTTAAAATATATATATTTTGCTCTATTTATTGTTGATAAATTTTTATATCCTAAACTGTCTTTAAAATTGCTTTTAAATTGTGTTTTGTATCTCTAGGTCACGGGTGTTTGTCAAGGCATTTTTACTAAATATCATACTGTGTATGACTGTGTATGTGACAAATAAAATTTGAATTTGAATTTGAAATTTGAATTTGAAATCAGGTAGCTCACATGTTAATAACATTGATGATCTTCTTAGAAGGGGTGCGATATATTAGGCAACATGTGAACAGTAAGTTCTTGAACTTGATGGTGTTGGAAGCAGAAAAATAGGATATGAGGGTCAAACTAAAAAACTCCAAAAAGTCTAAAAGTGATCAATGGGAGGACAACCATGTAACCAGTGCTCCATGTGGGACGGTTAGCTTCTCTGGTCTGACCCTGTAGATGGGCTGTTACTGTTGTACAGTACTACAATACTCTGACAGAAATGGGTCTGAACATACAGTGCAGCACAGTCAGAGCTGTTTCAGCAGCATGAGCTGATCTACTCAATAATAGGCAGGTGGTGTTAATGTTATGGCTGATCTGAACAATAACCCTGCAGTTTAAATGTTTAACAAAGCAGTTAGAAGTTTGATCATCTCTGCAGAACCCAGAATTCACTCCAGGATCTGGAAAAGTTTTCTGGAGCCTTAATGGACGAGGCCAAACACATGAATAACTTAAAATTCAGAGTCTGGGAGAAGATGCAAGAGGTTGCGCCATTCTGTAAGTATTGTACCTTCCTACAATGATACACTTAATACTGTATTTTCCCAGCGATAGGCCGCCTCACATTATAAGCCGCCCCATTCTAGAAGCTATTTATTTTTTAAAAATCTATGAAAAGCCGCCGTATTTTATTAGCCACAGTGTTACTGAATTTACTGACCTGAAGTAAAAGCATCTAACTTGACCCCTGGAGATCTTTGCACGGGTTATCAGTGCATGTTGGAGCAGCTTGGAAATGGGAACAGGGAACAGAATTTGAGCTGAGAGAAATAAATAAAATCACGGGTCTCAAAATGGAACTCGGCCCCGAGTGAGACACTGCGCTGGCTGGTTCAGAAGAAGTTTTCGCATTCAAAGTCTGAGAGTTTCCCTGAGTGACGCTGCCACGCTAGCGATCTAGCGATCGCAGGGTGAGCACAGGAAAGGTCACATAAGCAATGGGGTTTTACATGTTCTGTGTTTTATACTGACCCATCACTGATCTATCTTTGCTTTGTGTTGCTTTTCGAACTGATCCTTGCTGCAGTAAACAGTAATTTAATGTTTTTCCGGAGGTGGAAAAGCCGTAGAGGGAATAATGGAGACTGACACAAGGGTTTAGTGCTCGAATACAGGACGTGGCCTGTTTCCGGTTTATTACCAGCTCTGATAAGAGCTCCAGGAACCAATGCGTCCTATGCAGAAGAGTACACACAGAGTGTACAATATTAGCTTAGCCACCGCAGACCACACACAACACCGTAATGGTGACTCAGCCAGCCACCCTCAAAAACCCACACAAAATAACCCGAACTACCCCAAATCATTCCCAAAAACACAATAAACACATTCCTCTTATAGCACACACAATAAACCCCAAAACACAATCTCGAACACACACAGCACACATTCACTTCCTGTTATGCAAATGCGGTGCCGAGCCAGCCAATCCCCAGCTTCGCTACAGTACATTTAAATTTAACGAATCATTTGGGGATGTCATTTTTTTGTACCAAATTTTCCTTTTAGTGAATGTGTTTTCATGTTTTTAGCCCCATTTAAGCAAGCCACACCCAATACCAGGTTTACAAAATAAATATATAAGGTGTGGCCAATATTTTGGAAAAATACAGTCATGAGAAACATTTTTTTTAGGGGGGGGGGGTGTGATTTAGCAAAATATCCTTGAATTTGGGGTTTAAATAATTTTTTGTCAAAGGTGGGATGATCTAAAACATGTCTTTGGGATGCTAAGCTGGGTTAAGCAAAATCCAACAAATTTATCATTATGGGATGTTTAGTGCTCTATGTACAGGGGAGGACTTGCGTGTATGTAGCAGAGGCTCTGCTCAGACATTCATTTTTCTTCAGACGTCTGGTTCCTGTTACCACCACTTGAACAATTTACATTTTAGCCTTTTATTTGTGCTGAAAATGTGAATTGTTATTCACCTTTAATCGCCATTGTGGCTTTGGTCTTAACTATACTGATACTGCTTTTGTTTAAAATATCCCAGTTCTGTTTGAATGTATGCTATATGAGTTACATATGGCAAGATATGTATTGATAACAATATGCAGCAGAATTATTGCAATACTAGTATATTGTGCAGCCCTAGTAGTGTTGCTTTTGGAACAAAACTTACATCCATTTTCCAAAATGCTTATCCATTTTGGGTCGTGGGGAAGCTGGAGCCAATCCCAGCTGACTACAGGTCAAAACTTTACATCAAAAATATGTTACAAGAGAAGGAAAGAAACGATCCAATTTCTCTGAATAAATTTTATTTTCTCTTTTTAAATTTGGCCCAAAATGGAGATACAAGGTTTTGTTCCAGCAGTGATGTATTGCATTGTATCCATCAGGAATAACTTTTTGTTCTGGGTCTTTCACTGCTTAGCTCCTGTGTGTCTGGATCCAAATACTACCCACCCCTGCTTGCACCTGTCTGATGACCTGACCTCTGTCCACTACAGCAGCCCTTGCCGACCCCTCCCTAGCAACCAAGAGCGCTTTCACATTAGCGCTGAGGTTCTAGGCCGGGCCGCCCTCTGCTCTGGAACCCACAGCTGGGTGGTGGATGTAGGGTCCAATGACGACTGGATCCTTGGGATAGCCAGCGTCTCTGTTAGGAGGGACGAGGAGGTCGAGGCACGCCCGGAGAACGGGTTCTGGACACTGTGTCTGAGGGATGGGGAATACAGAGCCATGATGTCGCCCCCCAAACCGCTGGCAGTGAAGCGAAGGCTGCAGAGGGTCAGAGTGCAGTTGGACTGGGATGCAGGGGAGGTGTCGTTTTCATGTCCTGCAGAGGGGTGCATCCTACACACCTTCACAGAGACGTTCACGGAAAAGGTGTTGGCATACTTTTATACACAAAGTAAACAACCCTTGAAGATTGTACCAAAGCCTGTGCTTATTTCAGTGATGGAGAACTGACTTCTGAAGAATTGCTGACACTTATAACAATATACTTGAAGGAATAGTTCAACTTTTATTTTCCACAGAAACAAATATTGTCAACATGTTTGCAATATGAAGCCTATTCTTTAGAATTGCACTGATGCTATTCGAACAACAAGCAAAGCTGCCTCAAGCCATGTCGAGTGAAGTGGCTCCTGAAACCAGAGAGAGTCTGAAAAAGTCGTAATTGGGGAAAAATTAATACTCAAACTTTTGCTGTTACTGTTTGTATTTGAATGAAGTTTCAGAATTTTATCAGCTGCTCACCATGTCCCTGAGTAGGACCATCACCTGTTTCATGTACTAGACAGGGTCCTACTCAGGGACAGGGGGAGCAGCTGGTAAAATTGTGAACTAGTGGTTAGGACATTGCCCCTGAAATCTGAAGGTTGCAGGTTCAAGTCCCAGCCCGGGCACCACTGAGGAACCCTTGAGCAAAGTACCGTCCCCACTTCAACAAGGTTAAAACCTTTAACAAGGTTAAAAAGATTCATAATATTTTCTTTACAAATTATATTAGAGGCAGATAATAACTTGTGTATTCAGACAACGTATTCTCAATGTTTGTACAAGTCAGCTCTGTGCAGTATGTCATGCTGCTATCTGTAAAAAGACAGACGACGGCTTCATTTTCATCAATGCAATATATTTTGCTCCATTTACATAGCAGGCAAAGCAAGAGGTAGTGTGCGTACATTTGCTTTTCCTGTGGCTTTAAAGGAAAACCCTTCAACACTTCCTCTAGCGTAGCTACATTCATTTATTTTGAGCAAAGGGAAAATTTGGTAAATTCTGCCTTTTGAGGAAGGAAGTAGCTCTACATCTGCTCTATATGAATGTCAAATGCACTGAATTCATGCAAATAAAGTTGTGTACATTCATTTTAATACATTATTTCTGCTCTCTCTGTTGCCTAAATAAAGCAGATATTGTGGAATTCACTCAGGAAAGGATACTAAAAATGTGCGGTTGGTTTATTGATATATTACTTTTTTTCATTTTAAACCCTGATCCAAATCTATAAAGCAGCTAAGAGTAATGGTGATTTCTTACACATGCTGCAGAGACTTCAAAGCTTTAAAGAATGTAACTGTAGTCGGTGCTTTCTTTCTTAAGCTAGGATTTTGTATCTCCAAAAAGGAACTTAGGGAGGGAAATCTTCATTACAAATCTGCTTATCAGTGTGTTGGGTTTATGCAGCACTAAAGCCATAATACTCAGTATTGAGGGATTAAGTTCTAATACCTCACAATGCTAATACATTCTCTAACACAGGCACAGGAGTACCCCAGCCCAGGCCCAGGCCCAGGACCAGCTATCTCTGCTGCACCCAGCAGGACATGGCTTAAAATGTCCGAATGTTGGGCCAGACCTTAAAAAGCTTTGCCCATTCTAACACATTGCTGCAAATAAATGGAGCAGTCATCACATTCTTGTAAACCTACCTGAAGTACATACTAAACTTCTTTCCAACCATGTTCTCCTATCCAAGATCCTGTATGTGTCCCACACATCGTACGCTCAACATCACGCATATGATCCAAGAGGATGGAATCACATTTTGAGTCTCAGTTCTTCTCAGAGGTTCTTCTTCATGCTTGTACAAAGAATTTTTCCTTTTGGGTCTCAGTTCTTCTCAGAGGTTGTTCTTCATGCTCGTAGAAATACATTTTTCTTTTGGGTCTTGGTTCTTCTCTGAGGTTCTTATTCATCCTCATGGAGAGACTTTCTCCTTTTGGGTCTCAGTTCTTCTCAGAGGTTCTTCTTCATGCTAGTAGAAAGAATTTTTTCTTTTGGGTCTTGGTTCTTCTCCGAGGTTCTTATTCATCCTCATAGAGAAACTTTCTCCTTTTGGGACTTAGTTCTTCTCAGTGGTTCTTCTACATGCTCATAGAAGAACTTTTTTCCTTTTGGGTCTGGGTTCTTCTCAGTGGTTTTCTTAATGCTCGTAGAGAAACTTTCTCTTTTTGGGTCTTGGTTCTTCTTAGACGTTCTTCTTCATGTTCATAGAGATACTTTCTCCTTTTGGGACTTTGTTCTTTTCAGGGGGTTCTTGTTGTCAAGTTACGTTCTCCTTTTGGGTCTCAGTTCTTCTTAGTGCTTGTATTCATGCTCATAAAAATACTTCTTCCTTTTGAGTTCTTCTCAGTGGATCGTTTGCCTGATCTCAGGGAGGTTATGTCTTGTTGTATCTCATATTTCCTTATAGTAATTATGAGTCTGAACAGGCCTTTCTGCGAAGTTGCTTTGTGACGATGTGTATGCATAAATAAAATTCTATTTAATTCAATTAATAAGTAGAAATAATTGTGGCTAAACAAGGGAACACTGAACAATAATAAATAATAACTGAAATCACTGAAATCTAAAGTCTTTCCATTTCACCACGTTGGTCTAAAACCATTGATATCTACATTCTTCTGCCCCAACATCCAGTTATCAGGAGTTTCTACAGACATTTAGAGAAACAGCAGGTGCAAACCATATCCTGCTGTGTGTAGAGGAGATTGCTGGGTTAATCCCGTCATTAACTTTACTTAGAAAGGAGTTCAGTAGTAACTCAGGCTCTTATTGGTGTAACTGTACCATGTGACCAAACTTCAAACATACAGTATTGTCTAGACTGATGCAGCATATGGTCAAAGAATGTTGCTAAAATGCATCAAGGTGAAGCCAACAACTAAGTGAAGAAAGGTAGAGCAGAGATTGTAAAAGCTTTGACATGTGACCTTCAGCTTCAACCAACAGATTGGAAGCCTAGTGGCCTTCACTTTTACTGAAACACATGAGGCCAGGGAGCATGATCCAAGCCAGTAGTGTGTGTGATTACTGTAAAACGTCAACGTAGGTCAAATTCAGTCCTTTATAATGTGCACATTATGCATTATTTGCAATTACGAGCATTTAGACAAATGTGCAATATATTTATATCTTGGCACACACGACAATTTGCGGGTTTGATGCTACACACATCCGTGGCTGAGGGTCCAAAAAAATTTAGCAGGTTTTGCTATTGCTATTTTTTTCTTTTTTCTTTCTTTCTTTCTTTCTTTCTTTCTTTCTTTCTTTCTTTCTTTCTTTCTTTCTTTCTTTCTTTCTTTCTTTCTCGCTCCCTCTCTCTCTCTCTCTTTCTTTCTTTCTTTCTTTGTGTTGTTCTGGCCTTCACCCTCACAGTGTCTGTTGTGTGGTGTGATTAGTATCTTAGCTAATGAGTGGAAGTGGGCACGACTAGAGAAACACAGTGATACTTATTTGGTTATGGGGCATTAAACATCACTGAAGGAAACTTCCAAAGACACTTTGACCTAGAAACGGAATTTGGGGAGAGGACAGACTGTAATCACTTTAAATAACTCAAGTCAGGTTTGTTTTCTGAAAAGATTATTAGGCCATTATACTACAGAATTGTACAGAGCTGTACTTTTAATAACACCTGTACCTGTACAGTTTAATATATTCATGTGAACCACATGATGGCGCCACAACCTCACAGACAAAAGCAAAACAAACGCATGTGTTTATCAGTAATAGTGGACAGTACTGGTATCAGTGTGTGTGTGTGTGTGTGTGTGTGTGTGTGTGTGTGTGTGTGTGTGTGTGTGTGTGTGTGTGTGTGTGTGT
>JBBIGC010067042.1:0-10836 GCA_037576955.1 Lepidarchus adonis
CTCTCTCTCTCTCTCTCTCTCTCTCTCTCTCTCTCTCTCTCTCTCTCTCTCTCTCTCTCTCTCTCTCTCTCAAAATGGAACACAGCAGAGCTCAAAGCAGTTCGCCCTGCTGAGAATCCGAAACGCCAGATTTAGTTACTGTGTCAATCCTATGGTAACATGTTTCAGCCAGAAACGAGTGCACTGCAGTGTGGCTTAGACCAGAAACAATTAGGACAGGGGTGCCCAACTATGGAGGGTCAAAGTGCAGAACAGTTTGGTAGTTGCCCTCCTCAAAATACCTGCACTAAACCAGCCAATGGGGTGAGCTGACCTAGGTGTGGAACTGGCCAGCACAGAAATCAATGGTCTTCAACACAGATTTAGCTTTGCTACTGTACACTCATTCATTTCTATGCATGGAATTACATCAAATACTGTTAGAAATCACACAAGCAAGTGAGACATGGTTTGTGGCAAGTGTGTGTTGACTTAGTCATTCAATTTGCACAACCCTGTTTCTCATAAATACTTCCCACCAATAGTAAGTGTCATTTTCACACCTTTCTAAAACCCTTCAGTCTATCTCTACTGTTCTAAAACATTCTCCCTACAGTTCTCCACCTAGCACAGTGTGCTAGCTATATATCTAGAACAGCAGAGCAAGCTAACTGGACTGCACTTAGGTGTTCGTCACAATATTCTTTTTTCCGATTTTGTTTTATTTTTCCTGAGCCAACCTGCTTCCATCCAAATTTTCCAAGAACCATTTGTGCAGTTCTTTCTAGAGTTCTTCAGTCCAGCCACACATTCTGTTTGGAAATGCCCTACTGTTCTCCACTTTTCATAGTGTTCTATGACAATACCATTGTATTCACACTGTTCTGGAATGTTCTCCATTCTGTGGGTTCTAGAACAGTCTGCCCCATTTGTATCCATCCCTGTTCATGCCAATCGAGAATGATTTCCCCTATTGAAGACGGTTCTCCCACTGTTTACACTGGTAAAACTGGATTTGTCAGAATGTTTAATTCAATCGTTGGCTTTGGTTGAGTCGCTGTTCTCTTGGTTGGACGGTCCTTAAAAAAGGAGCTGCATCTGCATCGGCAAATGTCTGGGAAAACCAGGAAAGGACACCAGAAGCGACAGCATGCTGTAGGAAAACAGAAGTGGCTTATGTGGGAGCCGGACGTTCTGGAATGAACAGAACAGGTTTGGCTTTAGAATGTGATGACTAGAAGGAGCCCTCTTCTCAGATACAATGCTGCGCAGTGTAAGGTAATTAAAGCTGGAGATTGACTGTGTGCAGTGTGTTTGTGTTCGGGAGCTGCTCAGACACTGGGTGCTCTGTGGAAAAGCTGCTTACTGCAAGCTCGAGTTGATTAGATCAGTGAGGCTGCAGTTCGCAAAGTCACACTAATCTCTGAACCAGAGCCATTCGAGAACACACACAAACACACACACGCGCACACACAAGAGAATGTTTTAAGAACAATGTAAAATATCATTTTTTCTCTTGTGCTTGCCTGTTATGAAGAGCACAGCTCGCTGATGAGTCAGATAAACTGCATTGTGCGGGATCAGAGGCCTGTGAGGAATTAGTGATGTATTTCTGATATATTTATTGCTCCATAATTGTTAGTCATATTCTTAGCTCGCCCTTGCTCACAAAAAGGCAAAACGGTTCTGCAGGGCGGTTGAAAGGGGGCATTATCTCAGCAGGGCTCAGCGGGTGCACCGTCGCCAGCAATGTCCTTCAGTTCTCCTCTCCAAACAGATCCAGCCCACTCAGGCTATGGCCGTCTTCCATGGCGTGTTAGACTGGAGAATTAGCCCAACAAGCATATGAGAAACAGTGCTCTCTTCATTGAGGCTGTAACAATGCATCACTCTGCACCCATTTTCAAACGGTGGGATTGATTATATTTACAAAAAATGTAACAAAATCATTCTTGCACTGACCATTTTTCATACAGAAATGCAATTAAAGGTGCTTTAGACAGACAATTTTAAAATACATGTGTATAAATAGCTATTTATACACATTAATGTATAAAAGTAACAATATAAAGAGTATCAGCGTCTTCAAATTTATTCTAAAACTGAACAGGAGTCAGTTGAACCTCTTTCAAAAGACTCATGGTAAAATTGTATAAAACAGAATCACATGTCTACATATACACACAGCTAATGAAATCAGTACCAGAAGAGAAGAAAAGAATGGTGAGCATCATGGTCATTAGAGAAACAACAGAAACACATTACTGGAACCCTAAAGTTTGTAATGGGTTTGCCTATCGTGGGTGAAATGATACATATCATCAGTTATTAGTTTCCCCTTTGTCTGAAAAAGCCTGGGGTACCAGAGGGAAAAAAATCTCTTACAGCTCTATAATAAAATAAGACAAAAATGATGCAATCAGACTACATATACAAAAGTACATCATCTACATAATACATTTCATAATCTGAAATGCAGATTATGTATACTTCTGGATATTATTTATTTTGCTTTGACATATTCGAGTTCCTTTCACCGCAAATATTTTTAAATGGAAACCGAATCTTTTTAATCATTTTCATAATGAAAACTAGTTACTGTGTAAAACAATGGTTACTGTCAGTAAATAAAGGAGTGACTATATATCGGTGATAAAGGCTTGTTAGCCACTTTCTATTGGAGACACTAAACCCAGTATTACTGCAAGTGTGCAAGAAGTCTATACATTTATAAACCTATAAATTCAGACAAATTCCTTATTCAACCTGTTTTAGCCTTTCAGGACACTTTCTATACTACATTATTATTCCAGTTACATGTGTGCTTTAAGTGTTTAATACCATTTTTTCCTGTGACTGCAAGCCCTGGTCAATCCTCCCTTTGGAAAGGAAGAGACGGGTGCTAGACCATTTAGCCTTTTTGAGAAATGACCACCTGTGCAATGGCAATACTGTCTGACATGTAAAGGCGTCTGTCCCAGTTTATGTAGAGAGAATTTGCATAATTCACTTGCTTCTTTTTTCCATCCTCCTGACGCAACCAAAACCATCACTCACACCGATTCAAATCTGGCCTCAAAAAGAGAGAGAGAATAGAGTAAGAGAGTGTGAGAAAGTGAGAGCTAGAGCTCTAGAGAGAGACGGTGGAGCGACAAATTGAGAAAGTGAACACAAGACAACCAGAGCATCTGAAGGAGAGTGAAAAGAAATCAGTCTGTTTGTTCACAAGGTCATTCATGAGGAGACAATGTGAGGTCACCGTGACTGGACTTTCCCTGATTAAATGACCTTTTTCTGTCTTAACCAATCAGAAAACTCATAATCCCATAAATCACTTGCAGCCTACGCAAACCATCTGATTCAAGTGCTGCAAAATTTTGCAGTTTCCAGGACGTCTATTGTCTGTGCAGCCTAAAAGAGAGAAAGATGGAGGACAGATGGAGGATGTACTTACGGCATCAAGCTCAGCTTGCCTCCTGACTTCACTCCTTCTCGCTTCTGAACGTAGTTTGCTGGGATTGTACCCTCCCTGCCTACTGTGTTCTTGGCTCTGTACCAGTTAGGGTCCTGTAGTAACATTAAAATAAGCAAATAAACTAAAGTCAATAAACTGAAGAACCAATAAATCAAATTTAATACATCATTTTAATTTTATTAGTACAAGAACTGTTTGTGTATAAGGTGCATAAAGTCATTATGGAAGCTCTCTGAGCTCTGAAGAAAATTACTCAAGACACTTAAAGCCCAAATCAGTCAAATAATCTAAATAGTCAAATTACAGAACCTCAGCACAAAAAGATTCAATAATGATACTTTATTAAATGACTTAAATGCATGAATAGAAGAAAAATACAATTAAAAAAATATATACATTGATTATACTAATGTAACTGAATGAGCTACTACCATGAAAAATAAATAAAGGAACCACTTAGGGGGCAGAACTAAGAAGAACCTTGAAGTTTGTCTTCGACTTCTGAGAAGAAGGGGTCCAGTCTAAGATAGAGTTGTGACCTGTGGTTTGATCACTGTAGATAGGTAAACAGGGCAGAACCATTGTGGCTTTGTAAACAAGCATTAACATTTTACATCTGATGTGAGAAGTCACTGATAGCCAATGACGGGTGCAGTGGGCAGGAGTGTGAGGACTTTGGTGTTGCAGACCAGACATGCTGCTGCATTCTGTATTAGTTGTAGAGGCCTCGTGACCTTCAGAGAAGAGGCCAGCCAGGTGTGAGAACACTGTTCTTTAGAAGAGAAGTACCAGAATGAGTGTTTGAGCCTTTTCCTGCATGTTTGATGATCCTAATCCAAAGTAAAACCAAGAATTTGAGCTACTGTGGGAGTGATGACCGCATTCTCAGAAGGTCAGGTCTTGGGGATGCACTCCCTTGGATGTGTTGTTTCCGGGGTCAAAGAACTGGTAAATTTAGGGTCACAGAACTGGACACATTTGAAACACTATAGCCTTCTTTATCATAAACAAAACTGTTTGTCCCACCATCAAGGACACAAGGAGCTTTAAACAGAAACAAAACAGATAAGAGCGCACACACATCTCACAAACATGTCAACATGCGTCAGTGTGCGCCGTGTCACATGGCTCTGAACACACCCATTCACACGCCCATAACATAATAATGATAAAAAAATAAATGAGGTGGGGGCCTCACAGCAATCGCCCGTCAATGCTGATAATGCATATGTTGAACCGTGCTTCTTAAATTTTAGTCTCAAAATACATACATTTTCTTCAGTTCTCACTTGTTTCATTTGTGGAATGCTGTAATTGTATAATAACTGTTTGGGTTTTAAAACATAACATGCAATTATCAGGTAAACAGTGACCCTGGCACTGGTTCTGGTACCTTGAAAACGTTTTTTTTTCCTCAAAATGGAAACATAAATGTCTGTCGGTTAATCCTCCAATTTTTTTTTCAATCTGCTGTCATGTATTTTATGTTACTACATAAAACATAATGTCTATCCCCGATTGTCTGTAACACGAGGGAAAATGGTTTATGCCTTGTATTTTACGTAAAATGTGGAAAGTAGTTCGATTTTGCATGAGTGTTCGTTTTAGGCAATGTGCTGTCACCAGAGCCCTGGGGAACACCAGTGAAGAGATTGTGGTCTTAACATGGATCCTTTCCATGACACCTGACAACAGTGACTTTCCAGGTAGGACGCAGAACACTGCCAAACAGAACCAGTGATTCCAAGATAGATAGCCTGGAGAATCTCATGACTGATAGTATCACAAATTACAGAAAGATCTAGAAGATCAAACACAACATCTAAGTTCTCTGTGATGGATAGTTGAGAAGTTGTGAAGCCTATTTTGGGACAATAATAAATTAAGCTGATTATATACAACATGCTACAGAACTGACTCTACCTTTGTGACTCCAATGATGGTGAGGACATCTCCTTTGCAAAAGGGCAGGTCCTGTTCCGTTGTTCCCTGGAAGTTATACTTAGCCACACACTCCGTGCCTTGAGGCCATGCTGTCTGTACCAGGAAGAAGGGAAGAAGAAAATTATTAAGGGTTTGTCCGTTTTAAACTGCATAATAATCTTTCAGGACAGATGAGCTGAAAAACACATTTGGGACATTTGAATTCCCAACTTTCAAATTTTTTTTTTCTGTAAAGCTTTACAGAACATTGGCACATTGGCAATAGTCCTATGTAACACTCATGGAGGAGGATGTTCACTGCCAATTCTATTATGCTAGTAAGCATCATACTGAGTGACGGAGAAGACAGAGACCATCAAACTCGTTGAGAGAGAGAGAGTGCGGACTTGATGGATAACTGTGGCAACGAAAAAGGTACATATATTTAAATGAGTCTTTTTATCATAGAAGATCTATCAAGATTTATATGACCATGGGGACCAGACAAAAAAAAATTCTTAAAAAATGGGAAATCTTGATATCGAGGTTCATTTTATTTTAATATATTTGCCAGTGTTCTGTAAAACTTGTCCAACTCCTATGAAAGCAAGGGTAGAGCACGAACAGGTCAGTATAGTTCTAATAGCTTTTGGTGAAGATAGGAGGAGACCGTGTCTAGAGTCTAAACTAAATGCTACAAACAAACATCAGAATCAGTAGATAAGCTAAAGGAGTTCATTCATAATAAATGATCAAAGTGATGGTATTGGTATTACTACCTACAAAATATGAATCTGGAATCAAATGTTGTTTATAGTCGTCATTTGTTGATTGGCGAGTGTCAAATATTCAATTGCTAAAGCTGTTACTATTAAAACATCCATTCTGACTTTCTTGCACTACTTTGTTTTGCAACAATATTCACAGCTGGACGTTTAACAGATTGGCAGGAAGGTGAAAATTATTCATTGATGCATAAAAGAATGAAAAACTACAATACATCAATTTTAAAAGGTTCAGATTCTGTGCACAGTTCAAAATAAAACTATAGCTGAGCTAGATTAAAAAAAGAATCACCTCTACAAAAGACAGAGAATGATAATTCAAGAAAAGCCTATTTTGAAAGCATTTCCTGAAAGCACTGCAGTGTTGTTTCCTGCAGATAAGCGAACACCTTCTGCAGAGATGCAGACAAAGCCAATGAGCCTTAGTGCCGATTCCTCTTTCACTAGTAAGGGATGTGCAGATGACTGGGTTCTGAAGAACGAGCGGCTCTTTTTCCGGATGTAAGGTATGAAAGTGGATGTGTGTGTTTACCTGTAGACCAGACATTGCGAGTGTGTGGGGGGTGGGGCGGGGCTACGGGCTGCGTTTTCCTCTGGCAGGTGTCACAGAGTAACAGGTAGCATCAGCGCTCTGAGGAGACACAAACATGACACGGTTTGGTCAAGACATGGAGGTCATCTCTTATGTAGGATACACAGTTATATGTTAAAGTTTAAATATTCTTCAATTTTCCAATTTAACATAGAAAAGTAATTAAAAAAATTAAAAACATGTAAAATGATAATGCATTAATATTTATCAGGAAAAAAAAACAGGTGCCTTTTTATAAACTAAACTATAAATCATTTTAAACACGCAGCAGCATACATCACAGTCTGGTACAGGATGTGCAACAAAGCAAGTCCCTCCTGCGGATTATAAAATCACTATATCTACACACCTGCCCTGCACAGACTGTATATTCTGCCAGTGTTACATTAGTCATTGCCCATGTGTAATGTTATGATGTGCTACATGTGGCACCATAGGTCCAAGAGAAACACTATTTCAGTCCCCTTGTATACAGACGGTCCTCCGACGAATTTTGACGTAAGTAGGAACTCATGATGCTGCAGAGGCTTTATTAAACAGCACTGTGCTTTATTAACAGTCTGCAACATGCACGAACGGTCTCATATTACAGTAAAGAATTTAGGCCATCTTCAACATAAACCACAGCAGTAAACACATTGGAGATGCACAGTGCACTATTAACCCCCTATCTCACCCACCAATCCTCATGAACTTTTATTCAGCATTAATAGTGAATAAAACAAACATCACAGCAAACACAGCAATAAACAGCCCACTGGACAGCCCCCTCTTTCTCCCGTCCATGCACACACATTGCACACAGCTCAGCACCGGTAGTACCATAAATCACTTATTAGGCGTTCAACTGTATTCTACTATATACTATTATATGTAATATATGTATTATACTATATACGATAGTAGATACGCACATTTAAAAAAAAAGAAAACAAGTGACGTAACAGCAAATCGCCGTTTGTCGAGTATGACGTAACTCGAGGACCCCTTGTACTTGTGTAGGGATGGGCTGACAAAAATTTCTGGAATCTGCAAAGCTGGAAAGGTTCAGAGTAGGGGTGGGCGATCACAACACTTTCAGATACTTGATGTCATGATACTGTATGTATTTTTCCATCATCTATTAAGATGGAACAAATGAAAAAGGCAAAAAAAATTATGATAAGTACAAATGATGTGTATTCTTATCCCGCCACATTACGGTAAATTTACAAAAACGAGACTGATCAATCTAACTGTGTTTTTTAAGAACCGACAATATCACAATACGCTTAGAAAACCATACTATGGACACAATTTATCACAATAACAATAATTATAATCATATTGCAAAGCTGTGATTCAGTGTTCAAAAACCGAAGTGAACAATAAAAATGCTCCTCAGTCAGTCTGATCCTGCCACACACATGCCCACAGTTCATCACAGGAACGGAGTTGAGTGGCCCCTCTCTGGCCCTTTCCTGCTGAGAATATAGGAAGTGAAAGCCAGTGTGTGAATAAAATCCCCAGAGAGCTCAGAAGAAGCTGATGCAGATTTTCCATCGCCAGGGTGTCGAGTAGGCGGTGCATGACAGCATAAGAGGGGCAGCAATGACACTTTTACGACCACATAACCACAACCCCCCCCCCCCCTGATGAAAAACTGAAAAGATAAAAGTATTATCTATATTTGGCCCTTAACCATACAATGGAAACAGAAGTGAAGAAAATGGAGGTAAACCCCAGATTAGTGCCAGGTTGCACCATAAATAAAAATATGTATCATGACAAATTGTCCTTAATTGTATTCTTTTAATGTAGCACTTCACTTAATTTTTGCACAAAGTTTTTATAATTAATTTTAAATTTTAAGCCTATTAAAAGGATCATATTGCAGTATTTCACAAAAATGTGATTCTGTTTCTTGAGGAAGCTGCTTAGGCACATTTTTTTTTAAATATATACTGTATATACGTGGAGTTTCCACATTGTAGACCAACAATCTAGATTAATGCTGTAAAGAAGACAGAGAAAAAACAAAATCTAAATGTATGAATTTTTCCTATAACGAAAGCAATACTGTTTAACAATACTTGGGTTTTAGTATCCATCCCTAGTTCATACAGAACAAGCTTCATATGTTTGAAAAGTGTCCAAGTGCTGGTCCCACCATCTATAGCCTTAAGCCTAAGAGAACACAACTGGCCTCATTCTCAGTGGGGGCATAGGATGGTCCTCCCTCTCCCCTAATTAAGCTTCATCTCAAAATAGCATTGTAGTCTGACAAACTGGGAACGGCTATACAACACATCCCACCATCTCGCCCATAAAACTATTAACACACTAATGACATGTCAGGCATATAACCGAGTGGGAGGAAAAGTGTGTGCATGTCTGTGTGTGTGTGTGTGTGTGTGTGTGTGTGTGTGTGTGTCCCTGCTGCTCAGTGACATCCGGCGCCGAAACAGGAAGTGTTCTAATTGCAGACTGCTGCAAACGGACAGAAGCCAAATATAGAGCAGAGCCCTCACCAGCGTGTGTGTGAGTGTGTGTGTGTGTTGCCCATGTCCTGTCATAGTTAAATACTTTCAAAGTAGTGGCTTCAGCAAAGAAAAAATGGGTGGACATGACGATACCAACTAGGTGAAGATGAGAAGATCTGTGAATGTGTATGTAAATATATTTTATAAATGTTGTGTTGGTTTTGCCAAACGTCACAGTTTTGCTGAATCAATGATAAATATATGGATATGAAATATATATCCCCATGATAATTACCCTGCAGCACCAGAAAAAGACTGAGACGTGCCAGTGTAAAATGCATGTTTACTGCGTAATCCACACAGGCTAAAATGAACCAAGATCATTTTGATAACCACCTTGAGATTACTTCTTAAAATGAATTATTTTATTAACAAACATATATTGTCAGTGTCAAACTCATGGCTCTAAGGCCAAAGCCAGTCTGTCACGTCATTTTATGTGACCTGCGAGGGCTTGAATGCATTCGACTGACTTTAATCAGTGTGTGCTACAATGTACAGTGACCATAAACTACATCCCCCACAATGCATGGCGATTTTTAAGACCCGCAAGATTAACGCATACGGTAGTGACTCGTTATCGGCTTTACTGTAACTGTTTTCTAACAAGTGATGTGGTTGAAACTGAGAAGAGTGAAACTGACACAGAGGGAAGACAATTTAATGAAAGATGGGTTTGTCTTCTGGGCAGTGAGAGTGATGAAAGGGTATAATTTCTGTCGACATTGACACCGAACGAGATGCCAATTACGCTTAATTTAGCCACTAAGAAAAACGTCAAATTGCAGAAGAATTCATGTCCCGGTCAGCTGTGATAAATACAATTTGAACAAAATTAATGAAATAACTTCTGTTTGGTAATATTTGTCTTTGTTACTCACTTGAGTTTGATATTTGATTGATTATTGAATAAAGAGAGTCTGTTCAATTGAAGGGATACATGTTCTTAGAACACAAAGCACTGTGCGCTCATATTTTTACACACTTGTAAATGCATGTGCAATATTTGTACAATTGAACAAATAATCAAATGCAGAGACCATTATCAAATATGTTAAGACTGATTTACATTTGCACAGTCTTACAGATACAGGCCCTGGGAGGGCAAGTTGATATATTAAAAAAGAAAGAAAGTTTGTATCCTGCCAGTTAGCGTGGGACAATATGCCTAGTTTAACCATCCCACACTAGGACTGTACAAAATATCAGTACTGAGATTACACAGCTACATACAGTCTTATGCAAAGGTTTGGGCACCCCTTGATAAATAACAGATTTTGGTGATTTTGTAATTGAAAAGACAGTAATTAAACAGTTTCCCTAGGATACACAATATTTTCAGCAAACATTGATGCATAGTTACTTTTTTTTTTTACCATAAATTGAACAAAAATATAAACATTATTATGGCACTGTGAAACTCTTAGGGTGCCCAAACTTTTGCAAAATCTCAGATTCTTTACAAGGTCAATAGATCTGATTCATTGCAACAGCTGTCATTAGTAAATGTCAGCTGGTGCCAATTTCAAAGCTTTACAAATACTCTGACTCTTCAAACCT
>JBBIGC010067061.1:0-25388 GCA_037576955.1 Lepidarchus adonis
AGAGAGAGAGAGAGAGAGAGAGAGAGAGAGAGAGAGAGAGAGAGAGAGAGAGAGAGAGAGAGAAAGAGAGAGATTTTGTGTTTTTTTGTTTTAGGTCTAGTACATCACCGATTAACTTTTTCTAACCCCTTCTTAATTTACAATACTGACTCAAATCCTCTCACTAGATATTGAACAGCCCTGGAGCCCCAAACTATGCGTCTGCAGGGCACTGGTGCGCATGCGCATTAGCAGCCAACGCCCCCTTCTTTATACGTCGCCAGTTTTCTGGAAGACTTTTGAGTCACAGGACGCTGGAATTGCGCAGGAAATGAGTAAAGGACGGTGGGATTTCTCCTCAGTGCCCTTGGGATTTTGCGAGCGGATGGAGCGTGCGTGCGTGCTTGACCTCCATTCATGGATGACTGTACTATGGGACACAGCACGTGGCTTTGGTACAATGCAGTATTTTACTGATAGCGTACATTAACGGCATGTAACGGTATTATGAAGCCATATTTATAAAAGCAACGGCTGTGAATTGTGATACATCACCTTCCTGTACAATCTCAAGAGAGAAAAACCACAAAAAAAAACCATCGTTAGACTTTAAAATATTTATGACGACAAAATGTACAATATCTAATTCCAAAACAAAACGAAATGAAATTGAAGTAAAATCAGTTCTGTACTTACAGCCGGGTGACTTCTGAGCTGCTTGGCCACGATGTTCAGCATATTGGACTTTTAATATGAGATAAGATTTTAAAAGATTATTGTTTAAAAATATTACTTCATTCAGTGCAGAAGAGTGCGTTCCAATGCGCGCGGAGATAGAGAAGAGCGGAGGAAATTAGTTGAACACCCGCCCACTTTGAAATTTAACCAATCATCGGAACATCGGAAGGCCCCGAGTAGCGCCCGGTGTTCGGTTGCCCCGCCTCCCTGCAGTCTGATTGGCTAGAGGCGCACACGCGCACGTTGCCCAGCGAAAGCGCATTGTCAGGCAGTTCAGAACATGAAAGGGAGCTTTCCTGAATAAGCAGTTATAACTTGCAGTGTGTATGGAGCCGTGTGTATGTAAGTTACACGAATATAAGCCTTTTCTGATATCTTTAGTCCTTTACAGAGGAAGGAAAAACGGAAGGATGGAAAAGATGAACAGGAGTGATTTAAGAGAGAGTTGTTTTTTTTTAGCTCAGATTTAAAAGTTGAAAATGAAGCAGAGTCTCAAACACATTATAGGTGGGTTTCAGAGTTTAGGAGCAGTGACAGTCTTTCACCTATAATGGAGGGACTGTCAGGAGACTGCTGGTGCTGGATGACGTCAGAGACAGGAAGTAAGGCTTAAGATGATCATAGAGATACAGAGGAAGAAGATTGTTTAAGGCTTTGAAAGTATTTTTAATTTAATATGGGACTGGATTGGTTGTCAATGAAGCTGGAAGAGGATGAAAACGATGTGGGACAGATATTTAGTTTAAGTGAACTCAGATTTCTTGATATATTGAAGGTTTTGAGTGACCGGATAGAAAGGCACGAGGCAGTTTTAAGTCATCAAGGTCAGAAATTAAAAAAATAAAAAATGAATAAAAAATGGGTGGACTGATTACAGGTCATGTGCATCAAAAAGGTTTTACTGGATCCTTTACATGGCAAAAATTAGAAAAAAAAAAACTCAACTGATAAAGACCAAACACCAATATATTGTGCTTTTTTAATATGAATAGCAAGTTAAGTCGAGGACTTGGAACACATACTGTTGCCAAGTAAAAAAAAAAAACAAGCAGCCAATCGATGGAGAAATCAATTCTTAAACAGTCTCAAGTGCAAAGTTCTTGACATTTCATAGCTTATGTGGCTAACAGCTAACAATTAACCATCCAGCATAGCTGCTTTGTAATAACTATGTTCAAGTGAGTACAAAAATAAGACTGGCACACTCAAAGTATGCTGTGCAAACATTCATTCAAAATACGAAACGTGGTGATCATGGTCTTTCCAGACAACCTGCAGAACGTAGAGGTTTAGTACCTAAACAAACCTTGTAACTCCACAATAGTAACGCTAGAATGGAATGGAGAATGGAAAAGAAAGTAATCAAAGTTCAAATAAATTGGTTTATCCATAAACGGGTTATCCAGAAATGGACAATGTAGAAAGAAAAAGCAAACACAAAAAGAGGGGGAAGCAAAAATGGACATTCAAGTTTTGCGAGAGCAACCAAATGCTTCCTGTATAAGCAGCCTTTTTGTGATCTTCAAAACCAAGTAATCCTTCACCAAAAAAGCAACAAAAAACCCAAAAACACACACACTGTATATTAAAAGCGAAGGAAAAGGCAGTTTCCTATAAGAGGTTCACCAGGTCAGAAGTCTCCCCACTGTTCTGTTTCAATCTGTTCTTCTTCCCCTTATTGAAAATAAAATGAAAAAAAATAATCAAGAAAAACAGACACATCTACTACATTCATCAGTCGAGAACTTTCAATATAACACAACTAAATACAGTCACAACTAAATGATACATTCCTTCCCCCTTTTTATTAACCTAAATCTTTTTAAAGAAGCCACAGTCTGATGTTCTACAAAACAAATCTCCATTTACCTTGAGGTTCACCTGTTCATGTCATTTCAAAGCCAAACATACATTTTTTACATCAGCAGAACCTCTTCTGTTAATCTTCAAATCTCTTTCCCTCAGAACATACAGCAAAATGAGCACGAGAAACACACAAGTGCAAGATGCAATTCAATCAGCCTCACATTGCACTGTAATCTCCATCAAAGCCCTTTACTCATCACTGGGGGAGAAAAGAAGGTGTGACTTCTCATGGACATAAAATGAGTTATAGACGAAGGCTTGGTGGGTTCAGAGTCTTTGGAGAACTAAGGCTGGACAGAGAGAGGTCCGCTCTCGTCGTTCTCACATGGCAGTGGTTGTAGGCTCTACTGGACCCATGTACCCACTCACTGTTATTGTGGGACTCTGGGACTGGCAGATTCCTCCCTGTCCTGCCCAGCAGGACCCAGGTGACACGGAAAGGCTCCGAAAGAGGAAGTCCACAGAGGGTAGGAGGGGCTTGAGTAGACTGACGGGACAGAAAGCAGAGCCTCCGTGGGGAGTGAAATTCACCTTGTTAGGATCAGGGCAGGAAGGAATATTGGGCTGGTTCTTGGACAGATAGCTGGAAGAGAGGGAAAAGCAGTTTATTCAGAAGATCACAAAGACACATTGATGTTTTGCTAAACATTTCAAACAAATTCTAAATTGCATGCCTAATTCCAAAAAAAATAATTTGTAAATGTAATATTTTAGTCACAAGAGAACATAGAAAACATATTGAATATTCAGACAAAATGTTTAACATTTAATGGCATGGACCCATTTTAAAAATTGTGACAGGGCCATGTTTAGCACGGTGTAGACTCCCCTCTTTTAAGAACAGTCTGAATGTTTGGGAACTGAGGAGACCAGTAGCTGGACTTTTGAGAATGAAATGCTGTTTTAGTGCAATTGTGACATTAATCTTTTTCATATTATGTACATTGTGTCATTAAATGTTTTGGTCTCAATTTAACCCCTTTTTACATTGTAGTATTTCTTCTTTGTCATGTGGTATTTCTGTGCACCTGAGCTTCCTGGTCATGTGACCTGAGACAGATGACCTAGAGATATAACTCTAGGCATCTTTAGCTTATTTTGGCATCTTTCGTTTCCATAATCATGGTTATCAAATGTCTTTCTTTGAATAAAAAGCTTATTAACCTAAATAATGAACTATTGTTAAAATCACACATTGAAAAGACTTTCAGCACAAAAGAGGTTCAAACAGCTCAAAGGTTTAAGTGTTGTCACAAAAAGTCTGTTGCATTATTCAGACGGTTGCTATGTCACAAACTTTGTGATGTGTTTATTCCACAATTAATCTGACTTATTGTGGGCAGTGTTTTTTTTTTACTGAGAAATTGCTTTTGCAAATGATCCCATCACTGTATTTGACCTTTAATAATAAAATGGTCAGATTATAATCTGCATGTGTGAGTTCTTGGAAATGTAGCAGATTGTGTGAAAATTCATCATAGTTCAAACTGACTCCAAACCCCAGTGTTGAATCAAATCGCATCACTGCAAGTTTCAAGTGTCAAAAATGTTCAGATCATTGGATCAAATAAACGATGTACAATCGAATCTTCAGGACACTTGTGATTTACACCCCTAGTGTGTGTGTGTGTGAGTGTCTGCATGTGTCGCTCACATGTTCTCCTCACACACTCGGACTCTTTCACAGCCCTCTGGTGGCTCTCTCTGGAAACAGTAGCTCTTGTTGGGGCGAGGTGAACAGGACAGCAGTAGAGCAGCATCAGCGTCACTGCTCAGCAGTGGTGAGGGGAAAGATGGAGGAACACTGCCAGACAAATCTGAGTGTAAACAAAAGCCATGGATGAAAATGTGTGTGAAAAGAAAAATTCATTCACTCAATTTAGGAGTAGCTGATCCTAATTGTGTAGGTGGTCGAGACTGCAGCCCATCCTAGTGTTCATAGCACTGAGACAGAGAAACACAAACACCTTCATATGCTTTTCATATGGTTTTGACAGCGAAGCAGCATTAACCACTGAGCCACCATGTTGCCCTTATACAGGTGTCCACTTAATGTGTAAAATAGAATAATCTGTGGATATTTATTTTACACTGGATATTTTTATGAGTGGGATAAAATTCTCTCTGGGTTCATTTGGTAAGGCAAATAATAATACTTTACTTGTTTAAATGTACATTACCTCATGCTGTAATATGCACTGTGTATCACTCAGGTGTGCACTCACACCATATAAAGTTGGTACGTTACAGGATTGCACAAAAATGAGTACACCCTCACATTTTTGTAAATATTTTTCTTTTACCTTTTCAAAGGACAACAAGGAAGACATGACACTTTCACATAGGGCTGGGCATAAAAATGTCATAAAAATAATATCGCAATATTTTTAGGTTAGATTGCAATTCACAATATCTTGATACCTTGAAATTTCCTTTAAATCACTGTATAAATTATAAATGTGGCCATATATTACATAAAATTATAGCAATACAAATAATTTAGCCAAAGTTTAACATAGCAAATGCTTTTATTTTAAACCAAAGTATAATATAGCAAACTTTGTTTTAAACTAAAGTTTAACACAGAACTCTTTATTTTAAACCAGCTTAATTCAAAAGAGCAAAGACCATTTTAAGCCAAAGTTTAATATAACAAACTCTTTATTTTAAACTGAAGTTATAAATAACAGTTATAAATAATGAAATTATAAAATCAATAACAGAACCAGTGGTTTTTTTCTTCAGAACCAATTCGTCTGCTTCCATCTCCAATTAATGTCTCTAATTGCGTGGGCTTTAACTGATCTCTGCAGATTCGCTTCTCTCCGCTGGCAAGTATAAAACACACACGCGAGTTTTCTGGATGGGTATGAAGTACGTGCTGTTTAACAACAACATTAGGATTTATACTCTATGGTCACGATAGTCATTTACTACATCACACATGAAACAAGCAGAGATACATCAAGTATTCTCCATACATGGCCCAGCTCTACTTTCATACCATGTAAAGTAGTCAGCGTACAGTAGAAAAGTATAAATTTGCTGTCCCCTCAAAATAACTCAACACAGCCATTAATGTCAAATGGATTTTTTCAATTAGGGGAGTGTTCACTTTTGTTGCCAGTAGTTTAGACATTATTTACAAAAATGTGAGAGGTGTACACACTTTTGTGAGATAGCGTATGTGCAGAGCAAATAAAAAAACATGATACCAGATGCTTCCTGTTTATGTGCTGAAAATGTGTGAGTCTTTGGGAGAATGTGAGAGAAAGTGATTGGTTTACCAACGTCAGCATCTATCAGGCCCTGAGGAGAGTCACAGGGAGAAGAGGACGAGGAGGAGGGGGCACGTGTGATAAAGGAGGGCTCGTTCTGGGAGCTAATGCTGGAGCCAAGAGGGGGGACAGGAGCTCTGTGGCCATCAGGGATTTCTAAAACCTGTTTTGAATAAAATGAAGGATTTCAATATAACAGCAAACATTGTTTCCATTTCTAATACTGTTTAACAGCTGCCAACAAGCTTTCTTTAGGCTACAGACGTTTCAGCTTGTTTTGGGAAAGTTAAGGATTGTAATGTCTTTTGAAGCCTGACAGGAGCATATACATGTCCATACCCTGCTGTGCTGGACGGGTGACTGACGTCTGAAGGCCCTCTCTAGTTCTTGGTCCAGTCTCTCCTCACTCCGCCACAAAGAAGAGGTCACCTTTAGAGATGATCGAGGGACAGGAACAGGCTGGGACTGACCACACACACACACACACACAATTACAGACCAGAACCAGCAACCCGTCCTGCAAGCCCAACACCATTCAACATTGGCCCTTTTTTGACCCCAGATTGTATTTGGTTGGTGGTCCATTCTAAGCACAGGAGACAACAGGGTGCTGATATAAACATAGCAGGTACAGGTTGACTCCTCAAACAAAATAGTGTGTCTACAATTTAAAAACATAATGTTCACACCGTTACATCACCAAATAAACAGGACACTTCAACACCTCCATTCTAAAAGACTGTCAACATACAGTCGTAGCTGCTGGAGTAACAGTTAATCCTATTAGACATCGACTCATCACTGAAGTGCTGAATGTGTTGTTGAAAGTGTAGTCGCAGTGTTCGAGACGGTCAAGACAGAGTCTCTAACTACACAGCAGAGAGAGAAAATATGTTTTTTGATAAAGTGGTCAATAGACATACGCCACTCAAACCAATACCCCCAACTGCATCAGATATGATAAATAGAAAGTTGCCAGACAACCACCACCCCAGACAGGAGCTGTGAAAAAGAAGCGATAACAGACTAACGCAACATGAATTAAAGTGATGGAATAAAGCATGTGGGTGTGAAGCAGCAGTCTGCAGCTGGCCTGTGTCTCTGCAGAGCAGAAGCTTGTTTTTATAAAATCTCTCTTCCTGTGGCTTCACGTTGCACTGCTCCTCACTTCCTCTCATATACATGCAAGAACATGAGTGTGTGCTTATGTTTATGGAGCAGACCACCAAATTTGGGTTTTCAATGAGGCACACAATCATCATGCTCTGGTTTTCAAAACAGTGTGGACAACCACACTTGCTAAAGACACCATGTGACTCTGCAGTGTGTGAGCTACATTTGATTAATAAGCTGTGTGGTACAAGCCGAACATTTACTTGTGAGGTAACAATAAGCTTGACTGAATATTGCTTTCCTGACTTGTACAACACACACGAAAAAGGATGTGAACCTTTCGTAATTTCATGGTTTTCATCGTTCGTCATAAAATGTGATCTGATCTTCAAAGTTAAGGGTACTGACAATGCGCCTAAATGGCAACACATTTATTGTTACTATAGCAACACCTAATGCTAGTGTAAAAAAGTATGTGAACTCTTGAGTTAATGACCTCAAAACACTGGAGGCTTGTTAAGAAAATGAGTTTGGAGGTGTGGACCAGAGCTGCTTTGTCCGGGAATATCCGTATGTGAGCCATGCCTCGTCCAAAAAGAACTTTCAGAGAATCTATGATCAAGAATGATTTGATTTACATCGAATGGAAAAGGATTACAAATTTCACCAGTGTATGTTGGGCCTGTGGCTACTCTACCAAGAAGTGGTTGTCCAGTCAAAATGAGCACAGCGGATACTCAATGAGGTCAAGAAACAACCCAGTGTGACGGCATTCATGGAACTGGCTAACCTCCGTTTTCATGAGTCTACAATAAAGAAGACCTTGAACAAGCAGGGTGTCCATGGCAGGACACCATGTAGGAAGCCAGCAG
Source organism: Lepidarchus adonis (assembly GCA_037576955.1). Classification (NCBI taxonomy): domain Eukaryota; kingdom Metazoa; phylum Chordata; class Actinopteri; order Characiformes; family Lepidarchidae; genus Lepidarchus; species Lepidarchus adonis. Next base: position 7,847 of record JBBIGC010067061.1, read on the forward strand.
CTAAACGTGTTTACTAAAAAGAAAGTTGCTGGATGCCTGTAATTTGTAAAAGAGCATGTTGACACCACTGCGGTATTGGCAAAATGTTTTACAGACTGTTGAAATTATGATTTAACTGTTTAAAAAAGACGCACTACATATGTTTTCATGACAACATTTAGTGTCACTTAGCCCAGCTGTAGATTATGGTGGTGGAAGCATGATTTGGGTCCTCTTTGTTGAATCAGGGCCTGGCCAGCTTACAAATCACTGAGGGGAAGATGAAATCCCAAGTGTGTCCAAAAAATATGACTGAGCTCGAGTAGTGTTGCCAGGAGGAAGGGGCAAAGAGTCTTCCTGAAAAATGTGCAAGTCTGATCCACAGCTACAGAAAGTGAACAGAAAGTACCAGTTATTAATTCAAGTGATGTTTCATGCTCCCTGAACCACTCTTTCACAATTTGAGCATTTTTAATCCTGGTATTGTCATCTTGGAACATGCCCATGCCACCAGGAAAGAAGAAACTCACTGAGGGAACTGTCAGGTCACTTAGTATAGTCAGATAGTCTGCTGACCTCATTCTTTGGACACATAACATTTCTGACCATCAACGTGACCAACATTGTGCATGTGGAAATGCTCTTACTTTCACTACTGAACATAGCTGTGAATTCTGCTGTTTTTTTATTTCCCCAAACGTGTTTTGATTGCAGATCAAGTCCATAATTAAATTTTTTCTGACCACATTTCTTCCATGAAGAGTATGGTTTCCCACTATCCTTCCAGTTTTAAATAATGAGATGGACAGTTCTTGATTCAATTTTAGAAGTTTCAGCAATCTCTTCAGATGCTTTTGTTTTTGATTGATACATGCCAATAATTAGATCTTTCACAACCACAGGATGTGAGTTCCGACATGGTTGTTTAAGTAACGAGAAGCTTTTTTTTTTTGTTAAATAACTTTGATAAATAACCAGCTTAAACAATCATTCATCCAGTAATTATTCAAAGGGAGGCTCTTGCCCATTTGCTTTGTTAAATCCAGGTGTTTTTTTGTGACAGGCAGTATGCGTGTGTGTGTATGTATATTATACATACAGTGGGGCAAAAAAAAAAGTATTTAGTAAGGGACCAATTGTGCAAGTCCTCCCACTTAAAAAGATATTTTCATCATAGCTTTACCTCAAAAATGAGAGAAAAATAATTCCAGAAAATCTTGTCTCTCATAGTTGAGGTAAAGCTATGATGAAAATTACAGGCCTCTCTCTCTCTCTCTTCATTTGGAACTACATGGGAAAGAACATTGAATTTCTGTTGGTCTTTTTCAAAGTGTGCATCTGTGTTTTACCTGCACATCAGCCCGAGCACTGTAGTTGCGTCTCTCACGGATGCCCCTGTGTTGTATAGGTCTGTGTTGCAACTGCTGCCTAAGTTTGGCAATCTTTAATTAAAAAAAAAAACACAGGAAGTGACCGAGGATATTAAAGAATGTCTTGTAAAACAACCAAACCCTGTAACTTTCAGTTTGTCCATGTTCAACAATATGTAGACAGATTTTTTGATACATACATCTCGTAACTGGTCTCCATTTCCCCATGATGCCGAGCGTTTATGACTTCCAGTGTTGCTGCTCTCAGCTTCGTCTGACCACCAGCTTAAATTCTACAGCAGAAACAATCACAGCAACTGTGTTCAAAATCAACATGTGTGTAGGAAAGGAACACACAGAATTAGGGCTCGAGTGAGAAACTGAGAGGTACAACAGTCAGGGGTGTCCAGCTCGAGTCCCGGAGGACTGGTGTCCAGCACAATTAGGTGATTTCCCTGATGAAGCAAACCTGGTTCAACTCATCTGTTAATTGCCAGGTTGAGTGAGTGTTTGCAGAGGAAACTACCAAACTCCTCCAGAACCGTCTATTGGCTGAAGTAACAGAATTAGCAGTTACTGTTCTCCAGGAATGCTACATTAGCTGAAGTTTCTCCACATATCCAGGGGACCATATGCCAATCTTCACCCTCCCAGTGTTGGTGGCATCAGGTCATGAAAACAAGTAAGAATCGGCAAATGACGAAACTGGGGAGAAATGGGGAAAATACAGAATCACGGCTGTGTCTGTACAGTTTCTTTTTAGTTTGTGAACTTCATAGATTATTTTGAGGGGAATGTCATGGAGAAGTGTTCGTTGCCCTTTGTTAAAATTTTGCTGAATGCTTCACAGCGTCATGGGAAAAGGTTTAAAAAGTTCATCCTTTTCTGACAAGTGCATTCTAACTGGTAAACATTTAAATGGTAGAAAATTGTGAGAAAATGGATCAGTCGGGTCTAAAAAAGCAGTGCAAGGTTCTAGCACAGTGCAGCAGACCTGCCTATATTAACGCTTACATATATGTGACCTATTGGCATTTTCAGTTTAAATAAAACACTCAATGACAACAGTATGTATAATTCACCAAACCACCCCATTACATAAGTAGTGCTCCATCATTTTCTCACCAAAAGATGGTTTAAGCAAGATAAACCAAGAATGCACAGGTCGATGAGCAAGTACATTACAGGGTTTCCTTCCTCTTCACAGCAGAGCCACTGTCAGGTCTGGGGCAAGCATATTTGCAAAAATAATTCAGAATAAAATGCTAATGAACGAAGATTCTTCCGGGTTGACGGTTCCAATTCAGTCGTTTTGTTTTATAAAACAGAGGCTTTTTTACAGATGCTCAAATCATGGCACAGGTTTTTTTTTTTAATGCACTACAATAATCAATTAAACTGTCCAAAAAAACCAAACACAAAAAAAACATTTAAGTGTTCATGGCAGACAGGTTGGTAAGGTGAGATAGCAAAGCTTTCAAATACTAATAAGCACTAAAGGAATCAGTTGAAGATGAAACATAAACCATCCTGCAACCATCCAAACAACCACACCCAACCCTCTGCCCCGAGATAATGCACTCAGCTTTCATGAAAGCCTTGCTTCACGTACTGACCCGAGATCAGTTTCCACAAACTCACCACATCTCATTGTTCTTATCTAAAATGTTCTTTTGTCTACATGTCCAAAAATTTTGAAGCCAAAAATTCAAAACCATTTTATCATCAAATTGAAACAATATGTGCACTTTAAAACAAAACTCAAATATTTCATTGATTTAATCGTACTTTAGTTGGTGTACATATTTATGCAAAGAGAACCTGCAGCAAACTGATCTCAGATCAGTGAAGAAAGGCTCCAGGCTTAAAAGGCACCATGAGGATGTGGCTTCTGCTGCTTACCCTCACCCTCGTGAGAAAAGCAAGCAGGGGAAGAAAAAAAAAAAGGTTTCGCCAACACCTCCGCAAGAAAATCAGCTGCACCAGCAATTTGTGGACCTTTGTCCATTTTCTCTTTTTCCTTCCCACTGCCTTTAGTCAAGTCTAGAGACGCTGTTTCAAAGTGTAGAAGACAATAGCTTCAGAGCCAAAATCTTCCCACAGAACACATCCCACAAATAAAACCCAAATATCAAAACAACTGAACACTGCTTGAGGATTTGGAGATTGCAAAGATTGTTCTGTATGTAATTCCCACTATTTGTAGCATAATTGACACACAAAATAACTAACAACGGGTAAAAATGCTTAAATTCAACATTCTTGCCATTTCACACATCAAGAAGTCAAAAATGCTTTAAAACCTCTAAAGATGAATCACAATGTGACTCAGTTTTAGTCCAGGAACTAGTTTTTACACATGCTGCATGTAAGATTTTGAACACTTTGTCTGAAATGATTGCATTTTGTATTTTCTCATTCTATAAAAAGTATTACATAATACATCAGCAGCATAAAAAGTGCAGTAAAGTAGTTAATAAATAATAAGTAATTAATAAAACCTGAATTTCAGAATTTGGGATATTTGATGGGTGTCCCTCTGATTTTAATGACAACACGCATGGACCATAAGTTTGTGCAGCTGATCAGTCAAGACTGATATTGCAATTATTTAACATAATTTCTCATTGAATTTGGAATCACACTTTAATTCACAACCTTCTGAACAATAAATAATTCAGATGAAAAAACCTTGGACTCAAACATTGTCGAGAGTCTAAATTAATTGGAAGCCAACATCATAAGAAATAAAGAGATTGTTTTTACAGGCCTGCATCTCTGCACAAAACCCATCAATGTCACAGATGCACTTACATGTGAATAGTGAATATTTTTACTTCACAATTTAGTTTTTTGTTTTTACTATTTTTGGCCTAAACACTACAAAACACATTTTGCTTCATTTCCTTTCATTTACAACTGTGTATGTGTGCAAACAAAACCGGAGAAAAGAAGAACTGTCTGGGAAGCAGTGAACACTAAACATTAATTTCACAACATGAACTGCAAAACAAATGACAGCACTGTGTGCAATATACACTCTTGCATTGACCAAAACTGCAGCTAGAGGTTTGACTTTAAGCATTTGTTCTACTTCAGAGAACACACTGGCGAGGTGCTAAGCAATTGTAGAGAATCAGACAGTATTTAAAAACAAGCTTTACATTGTGAGACTCTTGTAGATCCATGTAGTTCTCAATAGCAGATAGCACACGTGCTTGTTAGCTTGTTAAATGAATATTGCCAAAAATTGGGATCCATTGTACATTTTGACCCATGTGCATATTATTAAATGTTCACTTCAGCCTTTTTCAACCCTGCACACTTTAAACACACACTGATCTGTCATTTCATTACAATTACCTGCCTAATATTGTGTAGGTCCCTTTAAAAGTTTTGCATGTGGTGTCCTGTGTGTTCCAGTTTAATTTGTATTGATCTGTGTTAATTTAGTACAACAGGAGCTCCTCTGTGGGATTGGCTCAGAAGGGCCAGCCTTCACTCCCCTTCACTTGCCCTGCATGCACTTTACCGGTCAGTGGTGTTAATGTAATGGCTGTTTGGTTTATCATGGCGTAATAAAAATAATATTTTTACAAATCACAGCCACTTTACCAGTTTTCCTTAGAAAACATGTATATAATGAATGTCCATCAGCAGGGATGTAACCGCTCACCTGTTTGAAGTCATCTTTTTGCAGGTGTCTCTCGCCTTCTCTGGGCCACTGGCCTTGCAGGTACGGCCCTATTGCATCTGAAGAGAGTGTTCGTCTGATCTCCGTCTGAGACCGGCGCTGCACCCGGGCTTTGGTCTTCTCAGCTGGTGAGAAACAATTGATCAACTTTAAAACCAAGTACAACTTACAATTATGCTGCACCTGCTTTACATCTTGCAATTCTAACTAACCTGATTAACCAAATCCCCCACAGAAACATCTGGAACATCAACTAGTCAGTATGCTCATAGCCAATGGTAAAACCAGCATAACTGCATTTAAAGTGGATCTGAAGACCTCATGTCATCACACGAAACAGAAACTCCAAGTTCTGGCTTGTGCAACCTTTGTTCAAGAATTCTACCTGAGAAACAAATGCCCTTGATGAAGATCTCATCATGCAACCATAGGACTTCTCACAATATTCAGTGCTTGCCTTTGCATGCCCACTGTGTGTTTGTGTAATGACAGAGGTTTCCAACCCCCATGTGGTTCAAGCCACTCAAGATAAAGAACGAGGTCACCCAAAAGATCTGCAAGTGTTCATACAGGTGGGAAATTGTTCACCCTGCAGGAAGGTGCGAAAGAAGGCATTTTCAAAAATTGATCTGGCACCAATATAGCCACACACTACAAAACCAAGAAAACTGTCAAAAAAGTGTCTGAAGTTAGTTTTATTGGCAAAAGCAGTATTTTAGGCAATGAAAAGCTACAGAACCAGAACACACAAATGAAAAACTGACATTTGTGAAGAATGGTAAACTTTAATTTATAACTTTAATAACTTGTTGTTATTAAATGTTTCCATTTATGTCCTTCAAAACAGGCATTCAATTCCCTTAGTGTTTAATTTAATTCAGATCTCTTGGTAGAGATGTGATTCTACTAACAGCTTTCGTTTTTGACCTTCAGGATTTTACTGTTAAGCCAAATACACTACTCACAATAAGTTAGGGATATTGTGAGAGACTGAGTGGATGTCATACATACAGTGTTTGTTTCACTTCAGACATTTTAAGATAGGGAGGCAATTGTACTGGGGTGATAGACACACCTCATTCTGTGTTTTCCATGTAATGGTCTCATTGTGAACAGGTGCCTTATATTGGGGTCAATACCAAAAGACAACCTTCATCAATGTGGCATCAGTTTCAACATTCTGTGGGAATAAAAAGCTGCTATTGTCAGTAAGTGATTCCAAGTTCATAATTCAAACAGCCATGAACACACAACGTCACTTAACGGACGAGCAGCGTCACCTGGACATGGCGCCTTCGGGTCGGTGACAGTCAGTCAGATGTTGCTCGTGAACTTGGTGTGTCTCAAAGTGCCATCAGCAGACTTGCATCAGCACACAGAACTACTGACAGAGTTCATGACAGACCCACGAGTGGAGCCCACGAGTGACAGACCTCAATGATGACCAGAACCTAAGGACCTGTGCACTCAGACATCGTTATGCAGCTGCCACACAGCTGCAGCCCGTTTACGAGATGTGAGGGGAACTAATGTTTCCAGACAAACCATTCACAACCGACTCCACCACTTTGGCTTGAATGCCAGACGACCAATGCAGGTGATTCCAATGACACCAAGACTCCGCTGTGAACGTTTGCAGTGGGCACAAGACAATGTGACCTGGACAATGCAGCAGTGGTACCGTCCTGTTCACTGATGAGTGTCGGGTCAGTGTTGTTGGAGAAGGTGAGGTGAGTGATACGTTGAGGTCAACATGGTCCCAGGGTTTGCTTTGGTGGAGGAGGTGCAACAGTCTGGGCAGCATCACCAGTCAGAGCAAAACAGATTTGGTTATTGTACATGAATCAGTCACTGCACGTTCTTACCTCAGAGAACCCATCATAGAACCCATCATCATCCCCCAATTCCGCCAGCACAACCCCAACTTTCTGTTCATGGATGATAAAGCTCCACCACATCGTGGCAGAATTGTCACAGCTCAACTTCAGGAAGTTGGAGTTCCTCATATGGTTTGGCATCAATGTCCTCTGACCTGAACCCCATAGAGCAGGTCTGGGACCAGTTGAAGCAGAATTGTACCCCACCCCCACGTGACCTGGCAGAACTGCGTGTGGCACTTGTGGAAGAGTGGAACGCAGCCTCAGAACAACCTCATGAGGCGAGTGAGGAGCATGAGACGTCGCGGTCATGCTGTCATTGCGGCAAATGGTGAAAACACCCGCTGCTGACATTGGCAATTTTTTGGGGCTATCCCTGTTATTGTCAAAATTTTTGGGGTAATAAATATTAAACTAATGAAAAGTGTTTCTTCTCATACATTATTAGTAATATCAAAGGGAACTTTTACTTATTCCATTAAAATTCCGAGCAAATAGGAAAAAGCACTCGTAAAAAAAACAATATCCCTAACTTATTGTGTAGTGTAGATTACAGGGTCCTCCTGTTTCGTCACACTCAACATTGCAGCAATTCGTGGTTACATCACTGACTGCCGTTTTTTTTTTTTTTTTTTTTAAAAACAGCGTTACTGACATAAAAGCAAAGTTTGTGCGGGAACTAGTCAGTGAGCAGAGCAAATGCACTCTGCAACTTGTGGCGCTATAAGAGAGAGATGGCGTTGTGCCCTTCGCTCCTGTTCATTTGTGTTGCTTGTTTGGAAACTTTTTTATGGCTCCAAGTGTAAGGCCGACTCTACAGTGAAGATCAGGAACTGTTTCACTTCATTACTGCGGTGTATGTGATCCATGTGTTTATTTTACCTACGCTCTCGCCGCTAATGAACTACGACTCCCAGAAAGCAACTCTCTCCACCTCTTTTCTACCTGTTTTCCTGCACCAGATACTACATAGACCACAATGCATTGCTCCCCATGAAACACCACGTCCCACAACAAATGCGGACTAGACTAATGTTACTATATGCGTGCTACCCGTTCATGTTTAATACATATATGCTACTTGTTGGTAATATGTATGGTTTCCGAATTACGACTGTTTGGAAGAACGGGGCCCAGCGTAACTCGAGGACCCTCTTATAAAACCATAATAACAGCTTGTGCTAAAAGACTGTGGTTTTAATAAGAATTCCCAAAGGGAGCACACTAAAGACATTAATAGACATTTTGTACTTACATTTTGTTTTAGTGATGGTAAAATGTCACTTTGATAATTTATTATTTTCTTGATGTGAGAAACTTTTCGTTTGAGGATAATCTTCTGTCTGACTGAGCAAATGACCGGTTAGCCACCAGCGGGTACAAAGCAAAGAAAAAACGCATTCTGCACCTATCTGCTGGATTTACATTGGACTCCACAAGCTCCATGTGTGAAAAGTCGTGTATTATTTCGCGACACATTACCTGTGGCTCCGTTTCTCGCCTCCGCTCCTCGGTTCCTCCGGTGCTGCTCTACCGGAGCGGTCGCGCGCACAGGCAGCAGGGCAGGAACGCTGCGCTCGCGACCGATGTTGCTAGGCATCGTCGACCCAGGTAAACCCAGGTAACGGTCAATAAAAATACGACTCTAGCAGCAGCGTCGCTTAATTTACGACCAAAAACAATTGCGTCACGAACGTATCACTTGCCTTCTAACGTTCACGGCACTTGTGGTGAGTGTGTCGCGGTGTACGGAGTTTAAAAGCCGGCTGGGAAAGTTCTATGGGTTTAACAAAGCTCGACCTCTCTTTTAGCCTAGCCTTTGTGGCGTCTGTGCTTCCAAATGACTTTTTATCGTCAAGCTTTTCGGTCCAAATCGATTCCACAATTGCAGACGTTGACCATAAACGTTCAAAATAACTCAACTTGTTAAATAAGTGCAGTTAAACACTTGGAAACGTGTTCACTGCAGCTGAGTAGAAGTTGTTCTCTGTTTGCCTGACACGTTCAGGGGCACGCTTCATTAACGCCGAAGGAGGAGCCGGTTTCCAACTCTCATGATCTAATTGGCCAGTAAAACCTAATGCCTCATGCCTATTGGCTACTGAGACTATTTCCTAAATCGAGTTTATTATTTCTTATTTATTAGAGAATAAAGTTATCTTTTCTAAAAAGAAATGCATCTTTTATTGTTTCTTTCCTTTCTTTTCTTTTATTGTTAATGAATGTAGTTTCCATTAATTATTTAAGCTTTTTATAGTTTTCAAAACATACGTCAATACATGTATATACACTGACCAGCCATGACTAACACCACCAGCCTAATATTGTTTAGGCCCCCCTCATGCAGCTGAAACAGCTCTGAATGTGGTGCATTGTATGTTTTGACCACTTTGTATCAGAGTAAGCATAAGCATAAAAAAAAATAATAATAGTATAATAATTATTTAAATTTACATAGCACCCTTCTCAAACCAAAGGCCCTTTTACACAGCAAAATAACAAACAAAACTAAAAATCAAACAGCAGAATTAGGAAATCAAGAATGAGCAGTGGAAAAAATATTGTTTAATAAAAGTTCTGGGATTGTTGCAGAAAGGCTAGGACTTCACTCTGTTTGGGTGCCCTATCATTGGCCTTCCTTGTATAACATTTGGTAGGTCCTAGGTACTGCATACCTGGAAAACCACTCCTGCCGTTTTGTAGATGCTCTGATTGGCTCAGTGGCTCAGATCCTTATGTACAGCACTTTAGCTTCAGACTGTTCACTTGCTGCCTAATATATCCCACCCACTGAAAGGTGTCATTGTATTAAAATGACTCAATAGTCAATGTTATGTTTGTGGTTTTAATGTTATGGCTGTTTGGTCTACATTCATACAGCTTTTTGTCCACTCCTTTGCCATTATACCCAGCTTCCAATGCAGTAAATGTGTAATGTGGTTCAGACAGGGCCTGTCTTACGTGCATGGGTGTAGTGGGTGCGACACTAGAGGTCTATCTCTGCACTCAGCTCGCTGTGGGTGATGTCTGGCCGTTTGCTTCAGGGAAGATAACTACCAGGGTCCGGAGTGTCTGTGAGATAATGCTCACTGAGTCGAGTGGGTGTGCGTGAGCAAGTGGTATCGTGCTGAAAGCATACACACATGCACTGATCAGCCATAACATTAAAAACACCTCAAATGAAGTGAATAACATTGATTATTTAGGTATAATGGCAATGCAAGGGGGAATGTTAGGCAGCAAATGAACAGTCCATTCTTGAAGCATAAAGATCTGAGCAACACTGACAAGGACAAATTGTGATGAGTCAGAGTATTGCCAGCAGGTCTTGTGGGGATTCGTAGTGTGCAGTGGCTAATACCTAGCAAAACTCTTCTCAGAAAGGCTAACCGCTGAACAAGGTCATGGGAGCCCAAGTCTCGCTGAAGTGTTAGCGACGAAAAAAATGCTGGTGACAATAGAAAGGTGTCAGAACGAGCTGTGTAGCCTCAGACTAGTCAGAACCACTTATGCACTTGTTTACTGACAAAAGCTCCTACATTGGGCACGTCAGCATCAGAACTAGACCATGGAGCGATGGAATGACCTGGTTTGATGGTTTAAGGTGCTTCTACATCCCCCAGCACATGTCTTTTTCATGTAATGTGGTTCATGGTATAGATGTAAACATGCATATTAATGTACATATTTATTTATTATTCTCGATTTCTTTTATACTTTTATGTTCTTATATTGTATACCACTCTGCTGTGAAGCTTGCACACAAAAATAACACTCATATGTGCTGTACTAATGTACCAGGAACGTAATGTGACAATAAAGATTGGTTTGATTTGATGGTCATGAAATATAGGAAGACTAGAAACTAAATATATACATTGTCCAGCCTAAAGATACTCACGTAGAGACTCTTGAAACCCTGCTGTGACTTTTGCTAATCAGGTCTCTATAATGAGTTTAAAGAATGATGTTTGATCTGGATGCTTTCTTTTCAAAATACTTCACAAGATGGCCGAACAGAGAGAGCAGAGGGGTCACAACAATGAAGGCCTTTGAATGCCATGTGGAAAAAACTTTCTAAAGTTTCCCTCCTGCAGCTGGACACGTTCTGTGTGGGGTCCTTTTTACTGTCACATTCTTAATTAACAAATGGACTTAACCTTTGGCCTATAATGGATGCTGGTTCTTCAGTTGACCTCCAGGTCACAAGGACCTAGTGGGCTAGCTAGCAGGCGCTAATGTTAGCAAAATTGTTAGCAGCATTGTTAGCAAGATTGTTTTGTAAATGTGATTATAATTCTACAGAACCAACCTAAACTATGCCAGTCAGTTGAAGAGGAAAACTCACTATTGTGGCAGTCAAGTCAAGTCAAGTCAAATTTATTTAGAAACTGTATAAAGAAACCTTGGATGACCCAAGGCTCAGAAGGAGAACCCATCCTCCTCTGGTTGACACCGAACAATACTGTTGACAGTCAACACTGTCCCAGTTAAAGGGCACATATCCTACATTTGTTCACCATTTTAGGTCCACTTCTGTCAATTGCATAATTGACCATTTTTAACCACATAATTAGACATGCTGTTTCTGTAACTATTTTTTTCAGACAGACTGTAAATTTTCGGAATGGCCACCCAGAAAATGGTTAGTTTTTTGTGACAATGAATTAAAAATAGATTTTTTTAGTTTTAGCTTCTATATTTGGACCACATTAAATTTTTAACTTTTAACTGTTTACATGTGCTACATTAAACTCTTTTATTTAGGAAAATAGTGTGGAAGAATTGGGGCTGTTAAAGGAATAGTTCAGCCAATTACACTAATGTTGCTACCAATGAGTAAAAGCCTAAAATCACTGCTTATCATGATGCAAATGACATTGCGTCTGATTGGTTTGGTCTTGTATTGTGCCTTACTTAGTACTTCCTGCTTTATTCTGCAAACACCATGAATTGCCAGGGCAAAATGCTTTAGGTTAAATAGGAGGAGTGTAATATGTAATAAATCCTCCTAATTAGATTTCACCACAGGTTTCTTTCTTTCTGAGTGGCAATAGAACATAAACGTGAAAACATTTATACAAACTGCTCCTCCCAACCTCTAAGGGCAATATTTTTGGTATTATAATCAATTTTTTTTTTATTGTGTGAACACAGGATTCATTTGAACTCGAACATAAAAAGAACATGATTTTCTAAGTGTGCTTAGAATAACTATCTTGTCACAGGATTCAACTCTCATTCATCTTCCACTTTTGGACAAATGGCACCAAATGATTTTATTGATATAATGTGGAGTTTGTATAATGCTGAATCAGTAAATGCATGCCTAGTCCCTGAGGCAGCAAAACAACCCCAAATCATAATATTTCCGCCATCATGCTTCATAGTTGGTACGAGGCTCTTCTCCTTTAGTTTCCCTCACATATATACTGTTACTGTGGCCAAAAAAACTCTATTTGCATTATTTCAAAAAGCCTGGTCTTTGTTTTTATTTTCTTTGGGAAACTGTATCTTGCTCGAATGTTCTTTATGGAGAGCAAAGCTTTTTCCTGACACACCTCCACTACAACTCTCTTTTCTTCAGCTTTTTATTACAGATGGCGTGATGTTTGCTTCCAGAATTTGCTGGTGTTTAGTGGAATCCATTCTAGTGGAATCCCATGCTATTCCCTGTGCCACTGGCTGCAACACAACCCCAAAGCATGATAGATCCACCCCAATGATTAATGGTTGTTTAGGTAAGGTTTTCTTCTGCTCACTCTTCCATGAAGGTCTCCTGAGTCTGCTGACTCTTCCTGCAGATTTTTTTCCAGTCAAATGAGGATTTTGATTTGTCTTTCTAACCAGCACAAGAGCAGTTATCTCTGAGAGTTTTCTTGGTCTTCCAGATGTCATCTTGACCTCCATAGTTCCCCATAACTTCTGAATTTCTCACTGTGGAAACTGCAAGCTGACAATCTTCTTGTAGCCTTTTTCTACATTGTGGGCATCAATAACTTTCATTTTCAGAGTATTACACAGCTGCTTGGAGAAACCCATGGTTGTTGAGTGTCCACAAGTGTGTGCACAAGGTTTGAAGAGTCAGAGTATTTGTAAAGTTTTGAAATTGGCACCAGCTGACATTTACTAATGACATTTACTAATGACAGCTGTTGCCATGCATCACATCTGAGTCTGAATTTGAGACTTTGAAACTCTTAGGGTGCCCAAACCTTTGCACAGTGCTATGATAAGGTTTAGTAACTATGCATCAATGTTTGCTGAAAATATTGTGTATTTTTTCCATGTCTTAGAGTTAACATCTTTTCAATTGCAAAATCACTAAAATCTCTTATTTATCAAGTAGTGCCCAAACCTTTGCATAAGACTTTATATAAATATAAATATACTTTATAATATTGTGAATAGTGATTTGATTATTTACATGAAGTAAACTGTATTTAAAATGCAGATAGAGCAAACAATGAGAGAAAGCAGCTTGTACTATTGATGTGCAAGGGTACACTAATTTAGAGGTGAAGGATTGGAGTGTGTTTGAAAGTGTTGTGTTGTAGCAGTGAGTGTGTGTGTGTGTTATGCATTGTCCTGGTTGAGGAGTCTGATGGCCTGTGGGTATAAGCTCATCTTGGGCAGCCATAGCCCAGTGGTTAGAGATGTGGGTTTGTGACAGAAGGGCCCCAGGTTCGAGTCTCGGGACCGAGCAGCAGGCTGAAGTGCTCTTGAGCAAGGCACCTAACCCCAAATCCCCACCATGTACGTCGCTCTGGATAAGAGCGTCTGCCAAATGCTGTAAATGTAAGTCTTGTTCTCTCAGTTTTGTCTCTGATGTTGCAGAGCCATCTCCCTGATCTCAGCAGACAGAAAAGATGATTGTTTGGATGTGAGATGTGATCTTGGTAGCTCTGCATCTGCATCCTGTTGATTGTAGATGTTCTGCAGGGAGGGGATCGTGGAACCAACGATGCGTTCGGCTGTTACAGACTGCATTTGCAGGAGGCACTAATCAATTGATACCTAACCTAATACCGTCACATTAAATACAACATGAACATCATTTGGGCATAATTCTGGATGTCCTGACTCTTTGGACGACTGCACTGATCTAATTTGCTTCTTTATTACTCAGCGACTCTCCTACAGACTGTCCGCAGTAACAACATTCCCTATCACTTCAGCCTGAGTGGGTGTGGCTAAACTAGTGCAGGGTGAATAGGCAGTCCTAGGTAAAGGTATTTTTTAAAGCCATTGTACATGATATGGGTTTGATAAAAGCATTTACATAAACAACATGCAATGTTCCTGCTGGGAAGTTTTTTCAGTAGTGGTGGTTTTCAGCCTGTTGAGGTTTTTCTTTTGTCAGCGGGGGTGGCAGTTGGATGACACATGTTTCACTTCCTGCATCCGCCACTTTAAATGGCAAACCCTTGATTTTTTTTCCATGGCATCAGAGACCACAAACATTAGTATCAGAAAATACTGACATGCTACTCGTGTAGATAAGCATGAGTGGTTGCTGGAAGGAGGCTGAATCGTGAAATGGTTGAACAACCAACACACATCTGTGACAAAAGGAAAAAGACAAAAAAGAGGCAGTTTTATTGCAGTTTAGAATGAACAGCATAGTTGCCAGGGACATAATAAATAACAGCCTTTTCAGTCTAAATGAAAAATCGTAAGTCCATATTAAAATGAATAAATGCTAAGAACTACAACGGTACCCTTGCTCTTTCTCACACGTTAGGACTGAATTTTAGTTTTCACATAGGGGTTGAAAAGAAAAAAAACTGTCATCAAGTTTCAATCATTCATTGCGTTTTTGACAGAATATGATCTCTGACCTTATTCAGTCCAGGCTTGACACACAATGATGCCGCCATAAAGAGACAAACATTTACAATCAGATGGCAGACACACAATGTAGATACAGTACACTATGACATTATGTGGTGCAGGTTGTAGATACTGATCTGTACATATATTATATATATATCGTATATCTTCTAATTATAGCCTGTCTCTTATTGAGATCCGTTCCCAATAAACACCGGGTTTGAAGAGATAAATAGACTCCAATTGTAGCCGGGTAACACCCACACCACCCCCTGTCCTCCCCCAACTTTCACAGACACGCGCCTCAGAGCTTTCACTTTCTACCTCCATGTTTTAACAGAATTTATTCCCTAAAATGTACGAAACGGCTTAAAACAAACCTCTGATTTCTGAAGTTATATGAGTGTAACGTGTGTATTTACTCATTTCTGTTGCGATATCTGAGGGTTATTGACGGAAATTAAGCGGCTCTGTTTAAACTTATCGCTGCATTCAGTGCTAAACCACTCCCACAATAACAGCAGCCAATCACAGATGAGTATCACCACAGTACAGACAGGGGGTGATTTTAGTCGTGATGTTTTATCTTCTGTCTAAATAAATGTGAAGAAGCTGCAGGACATTTTGTGGCCGTAAACACCATCACTATTCCGTCTGTGAGGAGAATAATAGCTTGTCTCCAACAAACACCTGTCTCTATTAAACCCCGGGACGTCCCAATAATTTTTTTAATAAACGCCATGGCTACTACTAGAAGATATACGCTATATTTTAAACGGCCTCTGAAAACAGTTTGATCACAATTTATCTCAGGAGCAGAGTCTGGCAGGGAGGACCCCAGCCATTGGAATGAGTAGTGCCAACGGTAAAGTCTGGGCCTCTGTGCTTTTGATTTTGTGGGAACCATTTTGGGGAAGATCCTTATCACTTTGTACTGTACTGTATATAGCAGAGACGGCAATAAGGTTTAGTTTGACAAAGTGAGGTCCATAAAGAAAGGTTTTCCTGCAAAGAACCCCAGCCTCAATCACGCAGAACAAAAACAAAGCCTGCAAGCAAGGTCCCATCACCCATAATCAGGAGACTGGCCTCACTCAACGTGGATGTGATGTTCACGTAATTTTGGCTATAAATAAATATCCTTTGCTTATATAGTGTGTACCATTGGCAGTGCAATGTCTTTTGGCAGTTCTATTCTATCATTATGTGTGGAGAGAATTGAAAAAGGCAGTTGTCCATTTTATTTGTATCACGATTCAGGAGGTGATGGTAAAAGTGTACAGGAAAAAGTGAGGTGGAGCCTGGCGCCTCAAGAGCTCGCATGCAGTTTTGGCAAAGGATCGCGCAAAGGTTTCTGCTGACGTTCTGAAGGTTTTAGGCCTCTGGGTTACATGAAGCAAGATGCTGATTGACCTTTAAATGTCCAGGTGACCTTTATATGTCCGTACGCATATTGGGTGCCTGTATCTGATTGGACTGCATTTCCATTGACTTCTTAAAGGGAATCATCACAGCAGGTGCTGGTAGGTCAGGAAGTCAGTGCATAGTCTGCAGTCCACGCAGCTAGATCACAAGACGAGAGAAGCTAAACAGCAAAGACATTCAGAGACGCACTCAGACTAATCAATGGAAGCTGAAGTTTTTCTGAGTTTTCACTACAGACCAGCACTGACCACTAGCCCCAAGTGTCTACAAGCTACTAATCCCGATGTCAGTCAAACCGCCGCACTTGGCTTCTTCAAGCGGAGAGCAAAGAAACAGGAAAGGGAGAACGCTGAGGAGATCTGGGTGGGGTCTTTGGATGCCTTTGCTGATAAAATATGGGTTTGTCTGTGTTAGTGTGTAAGCTTGTATTGTTGGCCCCCCCTAGCTGGGAGTGAGTGCAGGGCTGGGCTCGGCGCTAATGTTGACCAGGCACTCTGTGGACCTTAAGCTGGGCAGGGACTTGCAGCTGGGCAATGAAGCCAGAGAACCACACAGACCCAGCATGGAGGGGGTGTAGTCTTTATCTGCAGGAGGGGCAAACGTACAAAGACATTCGTGAGGAAGCTGAAGAAACGTAAATGTTTGCCAGTTCAAACAGGTTTAAAGGTTTTACCTGCTGCACACCAAGGCTGGCCGTTCTGCTTGCCCTCTGCCTTCTGGGAATCAGAGTCCAGGCTGATGTGCGCTGAGAGTGGCTCAGGGCTGGGGAAACTTCCCCTGTAGGTTTGCACAGAAAAAGTCACCTGCACGGCTCAGGGACATGACATCTCGCTCAAACAGTCATGGTTTGTAATGAGCTTCAGAACTGCAGCATGTTTGTTTGTAATCATACCTTACTTTCTAATTTGACATCTTCTCCACCATGATGTTCCCCCATGGTTCATATCTACCAGATGTTCTAAAATGAACTTTCTATACAAGTCCCCAATGTTATATACACTGCTCAAAAAAATAAAGGGAACACTTAAACAACAAAATCACACTGTGAAATCAAACTGTTCACTTCGGAAGCAACACTGATTGACAATCAATGTCACATGCTGTTGTGCAAATGGAATAGACGACAGGTGGAAACTATAGGCAATTAATAAGACATCCCAATAAAGGAGGTTCTGCAGGTGGTGATCACAGACCACTTCTCAGTTCTCTGATTTCTGACTGATGTTTTGGTCACGTTTGAATGCTGCCGGTGCTTTCACTCTAGTGGTCACATGAGACGAAGTCAACAACCCACACAAGTGGCTCAGGTAGTGCAGCTCATCCAGGATGCACATCAATGTGAGCTGTGGTAAGAAGGTTTGCTG